>BGPR01007937.1:55334-66711 GCA_013235015.1 Araneus ventricosus | reverse complement strand
GAAGCTTGTGGTTTTGGATATGGTTCTCCATAATTAGGAAGATAAGGTGCCCACTCTTCAACTAATTGTTTTCGACCCTTGGGTCCTATTCGTCTCAGTTCAGCCAGAAGTAGAGCTTGAGCAGCTTCTCTAACCTAAAATGAAACACAGAATTTTAAAAGAATGCTAAGCAATTATCTTGTATTTATAAGTATTAGAGGTCGCCCAGCGGTCGAAATTTGACCGTAATTCATTAAATTTTTAAGTTTGAACGTTATTGAGGTTCTTTTGTCAAAGAGTATACCTCTAAAATCATTGCATATAATTTTTTGAATTTTGTTCCATTACGTCAGCTGCGAGAGTGTACAAATACGTCATTATGCATTAATTTTCGAATTATTTGAAAAATACGAACAATAGGAAAAATGAGGTATATCTTGGCTAAGTCATATTTAAAAAGCAATAACAAGTTTTTTAACATTTACTTGGGTTTTTTTTTATTGCTATACTGGCCAGGTTTCGCCAAGGCTACACAGTTAATTTGCCTATCTTTTTCAAATGATATAAAATTTAAATAAAACTTAATACAAAAAAGGAAATGAAGAATAAGTGCTTCGTACATTTTTATTGAAACAAAAAACTGGGAGGTTAAAAAAATAAATGTTGTCCGACTGTTTTATTTTATTTAATTTAATGTATTAGTAAAACATACTATATATAAATCCCTTAGAGACAATCTCTACTCTGTGCAAATGTTTGACCTTGACAATGACAAATTTAAATCATCCGCATTCTGTATTTCACTCCAAAGAGTTTTTAAAAATAAATAATCAAACTCCCTCTTGGAGTGGATTTCACTGTAGGGGGATTAAATCCATTACAAATCATCCACTCCAAATTCACTCAGCAAATTTTTTACAGTGTATGAACGTAAACAATGAATTCTTAATTTAATTTAATGTATTTGTAAGACATATTATACATAAATTTTATCTTTCTGCACTCCTTCTCCATATCAACTTTAACTATGCCAAATCTCACACTCCTCCGTGCGCGCAATGTGCTTAAAAAGGGGTACAATTTTTTCTTCAAGTATTAATATATAAATAATATTTCATGTACTTTATAAATTTTATTTCAAATTCAATTCAGCACAAAACTGTGCTCAAAAATTTAAAATATTCATCACAGGCACTGATTAATATTACTAAAGATTTAATTGGACTGGTAGAAATCATAATAGGTTAAGCATAATTTTACAACAGGTATAATTAAACATATTAGGCATAATTTGCTTTAAGCATCAATGATTTGAATCTAACAGAGGATATACATAAAAATTTCACAGTAAAATAATCATACTATCATCTCAAACTCTGTCTACAAATAATTAATCCACAACAATATCCCATCTCACTGCATTTAAGTCAGACTGAATTTAAAATTAAAACAAAATAATAATTTTTTAAATGAATTGAATAATAAAATACTTCTAGAAAATTTGAATGATAAAAATAATTCAAAATTTCAATAAATAAAGCAGGAAATTAGCAAAGTGACAAAAAAATCTCAAAGCAAAAAAGCCACTATTTTATCATATGGATTATTTCAATTAATTTTTGTAAAGACATGCAAGTCAACATGTAAAAGAAGAACAGCATCATAAAAAGAAAATGATTCAGTTAAAGTTCAAAGTGCTTGGAAGAATAGCGAAATATCTCGACCTCCACCAATGTCTTAACTTAAATTGTATAAAATGTTTTGAATGTTTAAGCACATTTCTGTCTGCCTCTTTTCACTCTCTAAACATGCACGGAATGATATTCATAAATATTTAAAACCAATTAATAAAAAATACAAAGGACTCTAAAAAAAATAATGCTTATGTGAATATGGTTATTGAATTTGTATATACTGTTTTATGTTTGGTATGTTTCTAAAAACTTAATCATATATTGATATAAAAATAGTTTTATTTTATTTACTTCCATTCATAAGTTCCTACATTTATTTAAAAACAATTAAATAAACCAGCGGGAGTGGTCTCCCCTAAACTTTCTCGTATACTTCTCTAAAAAGGTGCTGTTTCCCCTTCCCCCGCGTGGATAAAAAAATTCGAACCTATTGTAACCTAGGATCCAATGACCATCAAAAAATATTTAGGTAAAAAATCAAATTTGAAGAGATGCGTTCCGATTAAACGAATACCGATTTCTACTCTTTCTTGGCTTAAGGACAATCCTTCCGCGTGCACAGATTGCTACCAAGTCCGCATGCGTATGGAGAATCGGATGAAAAAAAAGCACCAAGTGGGAGTCAATAAATATCGTGCACAGAAGATTGCGTCCAGTACGCATGCGCGTGAAGATAGCGGATTCGTTGGAGATGCAATTATACAGACCGACAGACAGTCAACCCTTTGAGGGAATTGGCCCAAAATTTTATATGGACCTATATTCATGACGATAAAACTCTGTACCAAATTTTATCCACCTAGCTATTCAAGTTTTTGAATTATAATGTTAACATGACCGCAGTCATACAGATTTCCAGTAGACGGATTTTGTCCAAAATTTGATAGAAACCTACAAATTATGTTTAAAGACCACATACCAAATTTCATCCCCTTAGATCTAATAGTTTTCGAGTTATCGTGTTCACAGACAGACATAATTCCAAAATCGTGTTTTTCGGACTCAGGGAGGTCTAAAACGTGGAGATTCGTCAAAACCTCGAGTTTGACGATTGCAATACTTTCTCTTTGTATACTTCATATACGAGAAAGTATAAAAGGAAAAGAAAATATATTTTTTTTAAACTATTAATTGAATGAAAATCAGACACAGACAAACATTTCTTGGTACATTTTTACCTCTAGGCAACGATCTTGCCAACGCCGAGCAAGCATCTCAACCTGGGGACACTTAAATTTCTCCGATTTTACTAGGTCTGGCAATAGAACACAATGGAGTGCAGCTAGTAAGCTCCAGCCCTGCTTGATTTGAGCCTGCTGGCTGCTAAAAACTCCTGCTTCAGCTGCCATCATTGCTTGGACAACATCATCTTTATTTTTTGCATCTACACTTCCAGGAGTACCAGGAGATGTGGGCTGAGAATTCACAGCCTTGCTATCTGCTCGACTTAGTCTCCTAAAGAACAGAAAATACGATTTTAAATACATTTTCCTTACTTGTCAGAAAAAAAGTATGGCAATATAATAATCTCATCAATAAAATGTATGGTTATAGCAGCTAATACAAAATATTTATGTACGTGAATATACCATTTCTACTCATTTCAAGATAAACTTTAGGAGTATCTAATTTAACAGTTACTCTGACAATTGGATATGCATTTTCTTACCTCCTGTATTGTCCATGCAAGTTAATGAATTTAAAATAACGTTTTCCAGGTTCTATAAATATAATGTTTTTTAAATGTTGGAGAAAACTTACAGATGTCCAAGTGAATCTGGATTGAAATCAGTTATAATTTACAACAATGCTAATATAAAAGAAGTTTAAATAATGCTACATATAAATACTACACGAAGCTCTTCAGCATATAATTTTTGCACAAAATAAATTTTGCATAAAACACAAAAATTATACATATAATCGATTAAAAATATGCAAACAAATGCCACTTAATAGACATATAAATTATATTCTGTATTTTTAAAATTCAAAGGAAAGAAAAATTCTTCATATGTGCTTGAATTACATAAGAAAGGTTCCAAGATGGTTTAGCAGTATTTAAAATTTAAATTCAGTTAAAGAACAAATTTTAAAAATCACCATCGGCAAGATGTTACAAAAGTTATCGAACCGTTCATTCAGAAAGTTTTCCAAATGCACTAAATTCATTAAAGAAATAATTATGGTTATTAAAACAAGGATATATAGATACAAAATGAGTAAAATCTTGTTAGCTCTGTTCTGCTTAAACAATCATCAAGCATTTTAGAGTTTTTCTCTAAGCAGCAGCGTGTTGCATCTTTATATATGCATATACAAGCAGAATATTATCAAAATGAAAATCTTTGATAAAAATTGTCAACTATAAAAAGTAACAAACAAAACAGACATGACACAGGCTTGGAACAAAAAAAGGTGAACTTCTTAAATATGGAATCGTGCCAAACATAATAAAATAAATACCGAAAAGTAAAATAAGTGTAATCAATCTAACAATTAAATAAATAAATTTATACAAAAAGTGCTTAAGATATTAAAAATATTGTAGAATTATTATATAATAAAAAATAAGAATGACAAAATCCAAAGCAGAAAAAGCGGAAATCCGCGTTTCCGCGGAAATGTGTCATGTCTGATAAAATGACTGTTACAATAAATTTAGCAACAATGACAGAACCATACAAAACTTGAAACAATTTAAACAAAATTTAAAAAAAAGTTACAAAACAAAATACAGTCATTAGCACAGTAATTAAAAGCACCAGGTCTAGAAATGAAATTTTATGTTTTATGCAAATCTTTAAAATTTAAGTAAAATTATAATTTTAAAATCCATTTTAAAAATAAAATTAACATGTAATAACCTGTGCAACTTTCTCCTTCTTTCCTGTTCTGGAACAAATGTAGCACTATTCATCGACATCAGAGTATTGGCCAAAGCAATTATGGCTAACAAATGAGTTGTAGTAACTGCTGTTGAAAGTTCCCAGTGACCTCGCGAAGAAAATATACGAGCTCTTTCCTCTTCCATTACGAGTTCAGGAGGTATGGCAGGGGCTACTAATCGAACATGTTTTCCTTCTCTATAGTTAAAATAATAAACAACAATATAATTATTTTGTTTCGCAATTATCATATTTAATAATTGTTATTAATATGAATTATTTTTCATTATACCAAAATTTGTATGAACTTCCGACTGAAACAATTATGGTATAATAATGAATGTGAAAACTGATCCTTAAAAAACCAGAAACTATTTTTACAGCTTATGTTAACTAATTCTTATACAGCTTGTTTTAAATTTTTTTTTATTAAGATGTAATTTAATATATATTCCTTTAAAATTATTCCTTTACTAAAGGCAAGAACAAATCTTGGATTCAAATTGTGCATATTCAAGGCGTTCAAGAAAAAGGAATTTAAATCAAACAAACTTCATTTTTTTTAAAATTAGGTTCTTATATGCTCTTTTTTAAAGTTTTCAAAAATTTTAGTTTTAAAGTACAGAGTTGCTACAGTTATCTCATATAACAAAATAATCACTTTAGTGGCTTGTTAAGTCAAAAATAGTTGCACACAATGAGTGCCTGAAAATAACATATTCAAAATAACAAATAAAATTCAATATAAATATATTTTTTCAGACGCAATTCTTGATCAGTTATTGCTTTAAAAAATTTACAGAATTAACTTTCCTCTAAAGACAGAATCAATAAATGAACAAGGTTACATAGTATAAGGTTTTTCCAATTTAACTATGACTGACATGGCAGATAAAACAAAATGGTTAAGGTACTAAATTAACCCTCCAAATAAGCAAACCAGCTATTTCCATAGCTCATTTCTGATTCCAAAGTGCCCAACTTATATTTACCTATATATATTTTCAGAGCAACAAATTCCATTATATATATATATGAAATTGTAGTCGTTAAATAAAAAACACAGGCTGAGTTATATACTAATTTTCATTTTATTATGGGAGAGTGACAGAATGTACGTACATCTTAGTTTAAGTTTCAAAGCCAAAAGAGAGTAGAAAATCCCTGCTTTTTCTCAGGTAGGGATTTAACAGATAGACACGTGATCAAAGTGAAGGGAATAATAGCTATTTTTAGTATATTACGTAAGTGTTTGGCGGCAATAAGTCACTGATTTCATGAATTGTGTGAGCGTGGAAACTATTAAAATATTCTTTCAGTAATAAATATGCCAAACGAGAGATTTAATATACTCCAGTGCAGGAAATGGAACAAAACTGGAGTTATTAAGAAAAGTGATTTTGGAATACATTAAGACTTTAAAATATATAATATTAGAATTTAAAGCAAAATTAAGCGAGATTATTACATATATACATATATATGGTTTATTGCAATTTAAAACTTCATTTCTCAGATCAAAATAACTGTATACTAGGATAGTTAAAAGAGATATCAAATAGTGCAGGACTTTCTAAAAGTTATATAATTTTACAGCATAGGAAAAGTATAACCAAAATTATCATTTTTTTCTTACCAACATTCTTCTATAAAATTTCAAAAATCATTAAAAGCAACACACAGCTGTGTGCTAAAAGTTTGCTTTAGAAATACCAACAAATACAAACTCATTCATTTTCTAGCTCAAATTAAGACACACGAAACTCGTAACAAGATATATTTTAGAATTTATGATAAAGATCTCATTGAAGAAACAATAATTTAGTTAAGTGATGGTTGTTCTATTACAGATAAAATGCATATTACCATTTAATTCCAATTAGATGTTTGTCTCCAGTTAATTATTTTTTAATAAACAGCTGTTTTCTCAAAAACATTTTACTTAAACTTTTAAAACACTTCGTAATTTATTTTCCTTACATCAGAATTTTTAAAATTCAAGAGTAGGGTTAGGTGGAACTAGGATTTTTGAGAGAAATTCATGACCAAAATCAAAGTCCAGACTTTTTTGTGGCATTTGGAATTTCTGTATTTGACAGACAAACGGATTCCAGTTATGATTATATATCGATTCTAAATCAGTGGAATTTTTTTTTATTTAAAAAAGAAGTATGGATTAAATAATAAACAACATTGTGGTTGAAACATTATTTTACAATTACTTTTAGCCTCAGGGGCACAATACACGAGAAAAAGATAATACTATCATATATGTTTAAAGATTGAGTTTCCCATTCTGCTATTTATGAACACTATGAAGGTTTATACTAAATACACTATTTTTTTTTTTAAAAAATTTTAACTACAAGGTTTTAAAAAAATTTAAAAAAAAAAAAAAATGCAGCTTGATGACATATCCTTGAGAAATTTAATTCCAAACAAGTTTATATAACTCCAACACTCAAGTTTAAAAAAAAATCTGAACATTCCAATAAATGTTAAAAAAAATGAGAAAAATATTAAGAGAATATGTTTCACACTTGGCTAGCAAATCTAGACTTTTTATTAAAGACTGAAAAAAGTTTGATAAGTGTATAACATGCATGAAAATCATGTGACCATTTTCAGGATTTAAAAAAAAGAAAACGATACCTTTCCCCCTGAACGGGGGGGGGGGGTATGGATAAATTCAAAAAGATGAAGGGCATATTGAACATCAAAATCTTCAAAACTTCAAGGATATGAGACAGACTTAGAAAAACAATAATTTATTTATAGGGTTCCAAAATGATATATTTTTTTCTTCCCTAAGGATAAAAAGACCTTCTTAAAAAGATAAGCATAGACTTTAGGTAGT
The DNA here is from genome assembly GCA_013235015.1 of Araneus ventricosus. Taxonomy (NCBI): domain Eukaryota; kingdom Metazoa; phylum Arthropoda; class Arachnida; order Araneae; family Araneidae; genus Araneus; species Araneus ventricosus. The sequence goes on along the minus strand of BGPR01007937.1, from coordinate 59,293 downwards.
TTTGTCTCATAGAAAACTAAGCACTGTGGCCAATTCTTTTTGATCAATATTCTTTAAAACATATTGATCAGAATAACTGAAAATGAGAAGTCTTTTTGATAGGTAACTTCTTATTTTGCTCAAATTGTATCACCTGTAAAAATTTAATAAAGGGACAAAGTAAAAATAAAAGTTTGTTTTGAAAACTGCTTTTAAGAATTCTAAATTATATAATAATTCCGGTTAAAAAAACACACAAATTTTCATTCCTCTAGCCAAAAATTTGCACATGAATTTTTCAGAATTGTTCTGTTCAGAATTGCTCAAAACTTCATTATTGGTCATGATGATCATAAGGGAAATGTAAAGGAAAAGCATTAAAATTTCATCCCCTCAGTGAGTAAATCTATGAGATAGTACACCTTCATTATATTTCTTAGCAGCTTATTTCTTAGTTCAGCTTATTGTACCACTTCATGTGTGACAGTTACATTTTCAACTAATGGACAAAGATCATAACATCCCAATAGTGATTGAAAGGGATGTACAAATCTTTTTATTATTGAGTTGAAATAGGTGAAAGTACTGAGAATAGTCCACCTCAGAGAATGCTGCTGTGATTTCATCTATTGTAATCTATTTTATTTCATCTGTACAGTAGTGGTGATTGCCAGTTAAAAGTGGGGGGGGGGGAGCAACAAATTTAAAGACTACTAAAAGTACCAGGGAGTATAGGGGGTAGACAACAAATTTAACAAAAAATTTAGCTAGTTTCCTTAAGCTTAGTTTTTTTTATAACTCTCAATTTTAGGCAGATATAATGAAATAAAAATTTAATTATTCTGGCAAAAAGTGGGAGCAGCGGTTGCCCCCCCCCCAAATTGTTGCCCCCGCCACTGAAAAAAAAATATAAAAAATTTTTTAAAAAAAAATAAAACTTTGAAAAAAAAAAAAAAAAAAAACATCACATAAAGGAAGAAAATAGTTGCCATGTTAAAAAAATTATCTAATTTGCTTGATCCCCTTTATTTACATAAAATAGTACATGAAGAAAATAGATATTTTTTTCTACTCTAGCATGTAGAAGTTCTGAGGATCATTAGTGAATGCATGCCATTATGCACATTCATATCAGTTTTCTTCAAGTAATATTCTATCTCAAATTTTTATTTCAATGAAATTTAAAAAATGATATATTTTAAATTATGTGCTTAAATTAAAAAGGAATTCTACTCACACAGGAGGAGCAGGTTCTATAGTCTTTCCATCATGAAGAGCATGTAAGTAAGTGGGTAATATCAGAGCCATATGGCCACCACGAGATAACAACCCAAAGCATACAGGTCTCATAGGACGTAAAAGACCTAATTTGCTCTCACAAACCCTATCAAGTTCTGGATCAAGTCCCCAAGCATGAAGTACACTCAACAACAGCTGAGCAATTTCCATAGTTAAATTTGTTTCAGCAAGATTCATTTGACGAGATTTCCTCCCAGAAACATCAGTACTTGAAGCACTCTCTCCAGAATCCTAAATAATGAAAGTAATCAAATTACACACTTGCAAAAATATTATCAATCTGATTATTATTTCATCATCGATATGCAATTTAGCAAAATTTAAATTTTACTATTAAAATAATCCAACACAGAAATGTGAGAAAATGTTTATTTTACAAAAGTTTTTAGTTATGTATATAGAATTTGCAATCTATATGCATAACTAAATTTGCCTCAGGAATGAATGATGCAAATATTTATGATTTCACATTTCAAGAATGTTAGAAATGAATGATGCAAATATTTATGATTTCACATTTCAAGAATGTTGCACAATGATGTCCATTTATACAAAATTTTCATACACAAGCATATCAGTCAAATTCATACATATTATCAAGACAATGACTATATTTGATGGGGACCAAGAAATTGTAAAACAAAGTTACAATTTCTTAGCAATTTAAATATAGGTAGATTTGATATTGTTACAAAGCTATAAAGTTGTTTCCCTGAGATGCTAATCTTGGCAACAAAAGGAATTTTCTAGAAAGACTTTGAACTGTCAACCTATTTCTACTGGCTTCATGAACTTTCTGGAGATTATGTCACTTCCTTCGTAATGACGCCACTTCCTTTGTAATAGTGTCACTTCCTTTGTAATGATGTCACTTCCTTTGTAATGGTGTCACTTCCTGTTGAAAAAGTATAAAAGCAAGCTCTCAAGCCAAGAGGAGTTAGTTGGAATTTGATCAGCAAGCAACTAATAATAAAGGATATCTCTACTAATAATAAAGGAGAATGTGTGTCTGTGTGTTGGCACTCAACCCTTTTTTTGAAATTTTAATTAATCAGAAATTATGCAAAATGTTAGCATTTTTCTGTAATAACTTTTGAAAATATAACAGAACAAATATCATTTTTACACCATCTGAAAATGCAAAAATTTACCTTTTCAGTGATATTAAGTTCCTGCACAATTTTTTCTTTGATTTTAATGAATTTTAAAAAAATATTTTTAGGCATAATTTATAACAATACTTTTTAATGTTTAAACAAATATTTATTTGCGAGTTTCTCTTCCACTGTTGACAACCGAGGTAATATCTTAATTTTTAATGTTATGTTTTAATTCTTTTTATCAATATGTTTTAATCCAAATAGCATGTTGCTGGACTCAGCAGAGCCTTTTTAATGTTGAAATCAAATGCATATTTTGCATGAGGAATAAGAAAATGAAGTTGGTGCCGACAATCTACAATTAGATGTTGCATGACACGGATAGCAGATGGCACCTCGACTCCCTCAGGGACATTCATGCAGATAATGAACAGAACAGGTGCAAGACCACTGAAAGAACATGGATTAAATGTCTATCACAATTTGAAATTTAAGATTATTTTTTTTAAGGGAACCATGAAAATGAAATTATGCATAAGAGACTCAATTGAAATTATATTCCCGGTGAACAAGTTGGTTGCCAAAGGCAGTTTAAAATAATCAAACAGAACATGAAATGCAGGATAAATAAGATGTCCTCAGAAAAGTAATTAGATGCATAATTATTCCCTGATTACAAGAGCTTATTTTATTGCTTCGAAATATTAAAAATATATTTGTGTAAGTTCATTTTTCCTGAAAAATTATTCTGCAACTTCTTACAACTCGGTAGGAATTTTTTTTAACCATCGAAATCAAGAAGCGTCAAAATGTTGCACCGTCCAGAATGGCAACCGAGAGTAGCCTCTTGAGTGCAAAGGGTTAAAGTTATACATACTTAGCTTATTAAATAAATGCCACAGGCAACTGATACAAAGCTCTAAAAAATAATGGAGCAACAATAAAATCAGGGATATTTACTATAATGGAGAAAGTCTGAAGAAACATTTAGAATAGAAGAGTAATTTCATGGAGGATTTTATCAATGATTTCTAGTAGTAATATGTTTTTAACACACTGGAAAGAAAACTAAGAGGCTTTATTGAGTGAGAACTAATTTTAAGGAAAATGCATTACACTATTGGGAATATGTTTTATGATACTGATATCAGTAAGACAAAAAACATTATTCGACAAAAATATTTTAAGGCTACTATGATACCATATAAATAAATCCAACAGCTCAGAAGCTGTTAATATTATTGAGAAAAACTTTAGCAAAATCTTTCTATATGTACTGACAATTTTTCCTGGATTTGAATACAGTAAATTCTTGATTATCCAGCAAACAATTATCCGGAAAAATTAGAAAATGAGTTTTTCTAAAAATTTTACATCTGCACGCCAAAATTGAACAGTTCCATTCAATTCAGGACAATTTATTTTTCGAATGCAACATCCGCTCTGCATGGAGAGGCGTAGAAGGAAGGGAAAAAAAAAAAAAAAAAACAATATACAGTACAGTGATGTACACAGACTTGTTTTTTGGGGGTGGGGGGGAGAAAAAAATAAAAAAAGGACGAAAAATATGGAAATATAAAA
>BGPR01007937.1:0-54934 GCA_013235015.1 Araneus ventricosus | reverse complement strand
CCCCCCCCCCTCATTTTTCCCATCACACTCAACTATCCGGACTTTTCAGGTATCCAGAAATCGGCGCTTCCTGAACATGCTGGTTAGTTAAGCTTTTACTGCATATAAAAGTTATTTGCAATCACTGCTTCACAATTTTTGATTTAACTTAGAAAATATCAATAATAGCTGCTATTACAATACACAGAACAAATACCAACAAAATGCAAAAAAGGAAAGAACACAGAAATGTAATAATAAAAATTAAAAACAAATTCTTTTAAAGGAACAGAGCTTTAAAGGATGAGGATGATACCTCAACAATACCAATAAATATATATAAATGCAAGTTCATTTTACTATGAATTTAGAAATAAGTTAGTATAATTATATTAACAACCAAAATAAAGATATATTCTATACCTTTCGACGTATTATAACTTCTCCAGAAGTAGTTTTGAATCCTACACTTTCTGCTTTGGCTTGAATCTTTTGAGCTGCAGTTTCAGCAGTATCTTTCATTTTGGCTATAAGACCTAATGAGTTAACATTAAAGCTATGTTTATTAAAAACCTTTGTGTATGAATAGTTATAATTCTTAAAATTTAGCAAAATTAATTAAATTTTAATTAAAATAAAAAACAATAACATATTTTGCATTAAATAGAAAGGCGCATATGCAGCCAAATCTAACGAAATACAAAAACAAATAATGGAAATTTAAATTAAAAGAAAATAAAAGAAAACAATGATAAAATGAAAAATAATGAAAACAATAGACGTTTTTGCGTGCAAACGCAGGAGCAAAAAGTAATTGCTTCAACAGAAATTTTTAAAAAAATACAACAAGAACTATAGAAAAACCAAAATTTACCAATACTTAGAACAATTTGTTAAGAAATTATTCAAAATGAAAATGTTTAGTTCCTTTTCATTTTGAATAATTTCTTAACAAATTGTTCTAAGTATTGGTAAATTTTGGTTTTTCTATAGTTCTTGTTGTATTTTTTAAAAAATTTCTGTTGAAGCAATTACTTTTTGCTGCTGCGTTTGCACGCAAAAACGTCTATTGTTTTCATTATTTTTCATTTTATCATTGTTTTCTTTTAATTTATTTTCTTTTAATTTAAATTTCTATTATTTGTCTTTGTGTATGAAGGTAAATACACATATTCTAAGCAATTATAATGGTCAATTCAAATTACAATTTTGAAAAATCAGTTTTTAGAAGGAGTAATGTTGTTCTCTTACCTGAAAATTTTCTCTGGGTGTCAGGAGAGGTGGAGAGAGCTAAGTACTTTTGCTGCTCAGAAGGGTTTATAAGACCTTGAACTTCTAATTGTCCAGGAGAAAGGGACGCATATTCCTCAGTTAATAACTGAACTGTTGGAATAAAAATTTGAAAATCAATTGTTTTAAATGAATAAAAATAAATCAAAGCTTCATTATCAAAAATGCAAAAAAAAAAAGTCTATACAAGAATCTTTTGAATATTAGAAGTCCAAAACAATGCAAACCCACTCCCACTAATATTAAAATAAAGAAAATATTTTTCATTTGAATATTAACACACTCCAAAACAGATTACAAACTTACTCGTGTTTTGCTAACCATCAATTATGGCTGGTTCACGAGATCATTTGTTTTCTGAATGCTGTTTTTAGATACTAATTGTTGCGATCTACAGTAACTACTTTGCGTATTTAGATTAATATATATTCTAAATAATGAAATCAAATAAGTTTTATTCATATCATTGCTTATTTTTTAAAATTTAGCTTTTATGATTCATGCTACAATGTGGTGACATAGATTAGCAGTAGAATGTCACAGTCCAAGAAGTATACAGATTCATGTAACGGAACTCATAGAAACACTTTATTTGGCCCCATAATGCATTAATGTGCAGTTAATGCAACAGTAAAAAAAAAAAAAATTCAGTGATTGGACCAAATGAACATATATTTTACACAAACATATAATAACATATAAATGAACATATAAAATATTTTATATAAATATTATGTATTTTATACTAAAAGATTTTATCATATTTGCTTTATTATTTACTTAATGCTAAAGCTGCAAAAATATCTTTCACTACATAAAATAACTGCACTTCTATAACATGAGATTGAAATTTTCATTTTGCATTCATAGAATTATTTAGAGGATCCCTAAAAAAATATTACATTCAGTGTTTTACAGTCAGATGATGACTAAAATAACTAAAACTCGCTGCATTTGTAAAGTTCCAGTTTTAATTAGGCCAATTAAAACTATCCTGTTTGGAAGCCATGTAAAGGCTGTTTCGAGACGGATATTGTAATTTTGAACAGTGGCCAGATGAGGGGTATGGGAACAGAGCCAAAACTCCACTGTCCAATTTTCCATGTTACACAAACATGAGGACTTTTGATCCAAACAGCATGTTTAACATGCACCAGCCTAATATACAAAGTGTAACTTTGGTGAAATCGAGTCTCAAATCCACAATCCTACAATTCTGAAGCCAAAACCAGACCACTGGGTCACCATGCTGAGTTCGTAAAACACAACCGCATTACTTTATACATCTCATTTAAAGTATTTTTAAATACAACTAAGCATTTGCATTCTTTTCTATTAAGCTTGCACAGTTGCATGTCATAATGAAATACTTACCAACAAGCGCTTCTATATCGAAAAACAAAACATGACTATCTTGGTCTTTGGGATTAGTTCGTAATCCTTGGATAACAAGTGGTTGTGCTCTAGTTCTCTGGATTTCACTATTGTCAGTTGCATGCTGAGCTGCATGTGCCTGAGGATGATGCAACTGATTCAAACCTCTTTGTGTGGCATGCCGAATTGCTGCCAAGTTTCGATGTCGCAAGCCTCGGAAGAAATGAATGGCTGGATTTGTCATGCGATCACCAGAACTTACAATATTTTCATCACATGCATTCAAAATTTCTTCAGCAGTAAGTCCTTGAACATAGCGATCCAAGTGACCTTAAGAGAAACAGAAGCAAAGCAAATTTCAAATACATAATGCATTTAGGAAATAAAAATAACAACCATCAAAACCAAATCATATTTTTGGTTATAAAAAATCAAGACATTTCAAATTCTGAACTTTCTTTATCCAGAACTTATATTAGTCATTTAGTTAAAGATTTTTAAATTGAGAGATATAATACAGCATTATAGTGTAATATAATTGGCATAGATTTGCAAAATTGTTCTATGCTGGGTTTCTGAATAAATAAATAAAACTCTGATAAATGTTAAGAAAAATTAGAAAGAAACCTTTAAAATTGAACTTTGTCACATTCTTCAGAAAAACAGCAACAATAATATGAAAAAAAATTCTTAAATTACAAAAAAAATTGAAAAATCGATTTCATATTATAATGATTTTAATATTTTAAACAACTTTTAAAAATCTTTATTTGCAAATTCAATTTATTTATTTTTTAGGTTCATATATGAAACTCTATAATTACCTGTCTCCATTTGCCAAACATACAGAGAACCATCACTACAATATACTATTAGAAAGTCATCTAATGGACGAAATTTAATAGCTTGAATTGGGAACAAGTGACGACTCGCTAGCATAATGCATTTCTTATCTTTTAGAGCAAGTAATGCAACTGAATGATCACTTGCAACAGAGCAAACGGACTGAAGAACACGATTCTGGAAAAGTTTAAAAAAATAGTTATCCAAATATTTTTTTGAAATATCCATCTTTAACAACAAATGATAATTTAATAAAGCCCAAACATATGAAACAATCATTTGAGCATATTTTATTGGTTATAATTTTCAATTTACAAAAATTTGACAAAAATGTTCTTATTTAATTAGGACCTTAACATATAAGGTATTTGTTCTAAAGTTAAAATAGCTAGAGTACGTAATAAAAACAGAATAAAGTTAAGATAAAACTAATGGAGGAAATAATAAAAATGCTTACATTGCAATTTACAGGAGGTACAATTAGTTGTGTTATTTCCCCAGCATGCACAGAGAAACGATGAAGTAAATGCCCAGCATAGATGTCCCACAGACATACACTAAAATCAACTCCTCCAGATAACAAATGCGCAATATCATAACGACTATGAATAAGGTGAGGATACAAAAGGCAATTCACACGTCCATTATGTCCATTAAGCAACTGATGCGGAGGCCAATCTGTGCGAAAAACATAATTGGAAAACATTAGAAGTTGACACTCAAGTTTCAAAACATGCACTCCTTCATTATCCTTAAATTTTTCTTTTCGCATAATTATAGAGATTACATATTTGATGGATATTTTATTTAAAATACTGTAAATAATTTTCTGCAGATAAAATTCAAACACTTAATGTAGCAAATAATAACTTTAACACTGTTCTCAGTTATTATCTTAAAAGTAGTATTTTGTGTGATTAAAATTGCTGTTAAAACATCATTAGTAGTTTAAAAAATATTGAAATGCCAGATGAATATAAAGTGGAAGGGAATGCTATCATTAAAATTGCACTGTCACCTTTTTCCCTTGTGCATATTTTAAAGATTTTAAATAAAAGTGATTTCTATAGACATTTATTTCATAATTTAATATTTTACCTAATTTGTGGAATCAAGAAACTACACAACGGTTCTTTTAAATGTATAAGTTAAAAAAATTCTGATTACAAATTCTGATGAGGAAAGTGCAAATAATTATCTTTAACAAAAAACATGCAAAGACTTAGCTAGAAAACTTTTAAAATTTTAAATACATATCTTATAATTTTAAAGCTTTTGCATTTGAACTTTCAGCTGAAAAACTATATTTTTAACAATAGTTCTGTCTACTATAAAGAAACCAATAAATTTAACCACAATCAATAATTTCTCTAACTGCTCTTTACACCAAATGCAGTTTATTCTAAATCTATATTTCAACATAAAAGGAGAATGAGAACAAACATAGAAAAATGATTCTAGAAATCAAAATTAAAATCTCAATATATATATATATATATATATAATTATCTCGTGCTTTTTTATTTGTCTTTTATTCCAGAATTTTTCCATTTTTAATTGTCTTGTGCTTTTTGAAGGGATGGTGGCATATTTTAACGGGTTTCGTTTGTCGTTAGCAGAAAAAGCACATATTAATAGCATAAGCAAGCTTCCCTCCCTGATGAGCGGCTCGCTAGGATATTTTTCAATTTATTATGGTTTTTGTCTATTTTTTTTGCCATTGTGTCTTGGTTGTTTTTGAATTTTTGTCTTATGTTTCTTGTTTGTTTTGATATATATATATAGACAAACTTGAAAAGAATAATAATAAAAAAAGACTTTTATATAACCTTCATACGATTGATGCTTTCCATACAGAAGTTGAAGAAGGACTGTCTGTGTAGCAGATATAATAATAATAGAACCATCTTCTCTGCCACAAACAAGACGTCCTTGAAGTGGTAAATACACACTAGCAGTCAACTTCAGATTAGGAGAATCAGAAGTATACTACAAAAAAGAATTTTAATTGCATATTTAATGAAAATAACCAAAATACATTTAAAAGAAAGAATTTGTGAGCGTTATCATTAAATACTTTTCTTTAAAACAATTTAAAATATTTGAGAGCATACCAAAATTAAATGCTTGGACTAATGTTTCCTATGTTTAATTTAAATAGATTTATAAAATAACTCACTCATATTTTACAATTTTATACTTGATAACTATTAATACAGTTTATGTATTCCTGAGAAAGGCGAAAACATTACTTTCAGTTATTTTGCTTAAATGCTTTCTGCCAATCTTTGGTAAATAATTTTTTAAAAATATATTACTGAATTATGGTGTTTAGAAAAACAGAGTTCAGATGCACATTTTTAAAGAAATGGCACAAGAATAATTTTTATTTTGATTCTGAAGATTTTAAAAGTTGTATTGTGAAATTTCAGTAGAATTTGTAGTTTCCAGTAAAAATAATTTTGAAAATGCATGTCATATGGATGATAAGGATATGAATGAAGATAAATTTATTTCCAAAATCAGATGAAACAGAGGACATATATTTGTTCAAATCTTTCACAAACAGCAACCCAAATAAACTAAGCAAAATAAACAATAGAGAGAACATCATTTAAGTATTACGGCTAATCGTAAAAGAGAATAAAAAGATTTTAATACACAGTCAATAACTTAGAATTCACAGATAAATCAAGATTAACCATTTACAGAAAACTTCTTCAATCTTCATGACACAAGAATGCTCATGATCATTTGTAATCAAATGCATGTCTAAACCTTGACTCATTACATTTCAGTAAAGACCATTATTGGATGTGTATGCGACGGATGAACAAATAATTTACAACAAAGGGCAGACAATAATTTAAACTAATTTAATAAATTAAACAAAACATATATCTGAATTTAGGGCCATACAGATAAATTTTATATTTTAGGGATTATAATTCCTGGGTTTATAAATATTTTTCTGAATATAACTGTAGCAAGTAAATAAGATAACTTACTAACTGATCTAAAATACCAGCTGGCGGTGGCTTCATTGTTTCCCAAGCTTCTTGCAAACTTAATGATACAGAAGGATGGTGTTCTATGCAAAAGAAGTAAAATATGAATTGGTGATGAAAACAAAATGCATAGGTTTTAAACAATGAAACACTTTTCCAAACTCTTCAAAATTGTTCAAGAGGTTTAAAATACATCTATCATATAGGTCAATAGACAAATAAAGAAAATATATGTAGGTACAGATGGAGTTTTTTTTTTTTCAATTTAAAAATGAGATTTCCAACATTTTAAATTTTGATTATATTTAACATATGGCTATCATAATTGAGCACGTTGCATATTTAAATTATTCCTATCAAACAGTTAAAAAATTCACCCATGACCATTGCAGAGCGAGAGTGAAAATTACGTATAGAGACAGCAGCAAAATTCAAGGAAAAAAAGTGTAGTGAAAAAGGGAAATTTCCTTTTCAAAGAAATGTAATGTTGAGTCCAATTCAGCAATCTCTAGAGAGGTTTGCGAAGAAGTCTAACCCGGGCAAGCACTCTTAGTGACAAAACAATTCAGAAAATCAAAGGCAAATGAATAACAATTCTGATCAAATTGGTCATTAAAAGGATTTATCACAATTCCCTTGTCTCTGCATAATTTGAATTGCTACAAAATTACTAAAGATGGAAAAACTATTTAATTTGATTATAACTTATTAAAAATTTTATTTTTATTCATGATCTATATCAGTCTATTTATTTTCTACTAGCCGCCTTCAGCGACCAGCTTGTTCAACGGGAATATAATTTCAATTGAATCTCTTGTGAATAATTTGATATTCATGGTTCCTTTAACGAAGTAATTTTAAATTCCAAATCGTGATAGACATTTAACTAATGTTCTTTCAGTGGCCTTCCACCTATTCTGTTCATTGTCAGAATGAATGCCCTTCAAGGAGTCCAGTAACTGTCTGTAGCATGTATTATACAATGGCATCATCTTCACTCTCTTATCCCTCTTGAAAACATATCATTAAACATAAAAAATATATTTCTTTAGCTTTCAACAATGGAAGAGAAGCACACAAATAAATATTTGTTTAAACAATGAAAACGGTTTGAATTGCATTACAACAATGAAAAGTATTGTTGTAAATTATGCCAGAAATATTTTTAAAAATTTATTAAAATTAGGGAAAAAATTGTACAACAGCTTAATTGATATCATTGAAAAGGTAATTTTTGTACTTTCAGATGGCGTAAAAATGATTTTGTGCTTTAATATTTTCAAAAGTTATTAAGGATAAACGTCAAAATTTCGTTTAATTTTTAATTAAAATTTCCAAAAAAGAGCTCCGAGGTGCACATTCCCACCCTCCAAAGTATGTTTGTACCAAATTCCGTAGCTCTAGCTCAAGCAGTGTGCCCTGCAGAGTGCCAACACACAGACACACATTCTCCTTTAATATTAGTAGAGATAAAATATATGTAATTTTTCTACAGCTATGTTAAGCATAAAAAGCAGAAATATAATAAATAAAAGCTATAAAATCTTTGACAAACTTTTGCTAAAAGCAAAACAATTCATTTCGAAGATATAAACCAGCGAGAGTGGTCTCCCCTAAACTTTCTCATATACTTCACAAAAAGGTGTCATTTCCCCTCCCCCCTCCATGCATAAAAAAAAAATCTAACCTACTGTAACCCAGAATGCAATGACTACCAGAAGATTTTTCATTGTCGATTATAGTGATTGCAAAATATTTAGGTGAAGAATCAAATTCAAAGAGATGCATACAGAGTAAAACTCAACATTTATTTTTCTACCACACACTACTAGGTTCCACTCATCCTTGCTCAAGAACAAGGTGACGCATCATTCGCAAAATAGATTCCATGTGTGCAGATTGCTCCCAGTATGCATGCACATGGAGAATGGGATTAGGAAAATTGAATATGCAATTTGAATGCCTCTTTTAAACCGATTGAAACAAAAATTGGACACAGGTCTGCAATTCAGATAAGAAGACCACACACAAAATTTCATTTATCTAAGTCTTTGTGTTAATGAGTTATCGTAGTCGCAAGTATGTGGTTATACAGACCGACAGACAGTCAACACTTTGACGGATTTGGCCCAAACTTTTATACTGACCTACATTCCTGATGATAAAACTGTGTACCAAATTTTATCCATCTAGCTATTCAAGTTTTTGAGTTATAGTGTTCACATGAACGCCAACAGACAGATTTCCCATAGACAGATTTTGTCCAAAATTTGATAGAAACCTACAAATGATGTGTCAAGATCACATACCAAATTTCATCCCCATAGCTCTAATAGTTTTCGAGTTATCATGTTCACAGACAAACACATAGATATAAATCCAAAGTTGTGTTTTTTGGACTCGGGAAGGTCTAAAACGTGGAGATTCATCAAAATCTTGAGTTTGAATTTTTTGACAATTACAATACTTTCTCTTTGTATACAAGAAAGTAAAAATAAGCATAATTTTACAATATTTGGTACTAGAATTATTCAACATCTGAAATGAATATAAAAGTTCCTTATTCAATCAGTCTCCTCTACCCCAATTATATGCATGATAAATGCTTGAAAGGTTATGCAATATTTTAACAAAGACATTTCTAGAATTTACCAGGGGATTTTCCATCTTTCATCTTTCCCATATCAGAGTCAGGAACATCAGGAATATTCCAAAATGCAACAGTACCACTCGAATCACCACGAAGCAAAGCTTTCTGGTGATGACCACGAGCAGGAACAAAACTTAGTGATGGAGGGCAAAGCAGTCGCTAGTAAAAGGAAGGAGAAAATTAACAGAAAAAAGAAAGAAGTAACTGAAAAAAAAAAGAAAATTTGAATATAGTCTTACTTTATCTATAGGGACAGTTAAAATGCTATATAATATTGGTCGATCAACACTTTTTGCTTTATGGAAGTCTTTACTTTCAGCATTACAACTGAAATAAGCAAAAGAAACAGAATTAAACATCCACTTTAGGAAGCACATGGCACTAAACACGAATTCAGTCAATGGGGTACTTCAGAATTTTTTAAAAACACGTGAAAACAATCCGTATTTATAGAAAAAATCATTCTAATTTCAAATATGAAAGTGAAAATTTACATAAAAATTTATTTAAATATTGAGAGCGAAAGATGCACTGAAATAGCAGGAATGATGATGCAATCCGAAACGCACTCTCATTGGCCGAGTAGAATTTGACGTCATAGTTACCTTTCTTCACATACTCCTGTTTCACGACTTTTGTGGCACATTTTGATTTCAGGTGTTTACATTAGCTTACATTTTAGAAGTGCAGTTTTAGACTTTTTTTAATATTTCACATTTAGTTTCATAATGGATAATAGTTCTGTACAAGGGAAATAGGATAATCTACCTAGGATTGATTCCACAATGATAGAATTTATCTCAAGTGGGCAAAAGCACATCTGGAAAAACTCTGCCAGTCATAAATTATCTCACAAAGAAACACTTTTCGGACATTCCCTTGAATCCAGAAAAAAGCTTTGTACTATACACAATAGACAGATTTTCAAAACATCAGACAGCGATAAATTGGAGAGGGGCCCTAGGACATTCCGTTTCCATGAAGACGATGCGATTTTTGTCACACAAGAAAGAGTGAAAAATTAAGAACCTGCTTTTTCATGATCTGTGAAATTTCGCATGCCTACACACACTGAAAAAAGAATATACTTATTTCAGAATTTCCACTTAAAATAAATTCAAGTACGCCATTTTTTTAAAAATACATGCGCGCCTTTGAAAAATTAATTTTATTTTATTATGCTGTGAAGTATATAAATTATTTCCTTTGTACCAGTATTAATTTTAAGATAATAGTAATTAATATAAAATCCGGTTAAAATAAATTATATAATAAAGAAACCTATATAAATTGATAATAATATTCTAACAAGACCAAATGCAACTGAACTAGGATTGGCTTTTTGAAGACTGATTTTGATTTGAATATATTCATTGAATCTAAATAATTGATTTTGCATCAAAAATTAATTCTATGAATTACTTCCTTGCACTACAAATGAAAACGAATTTCATCATCAAAAAAGTCATGAATTTAAACTTATTTTTATGATATTCTAATTAATTTTCAAAGTTACTGTAATTTAAAAAAAAAATATATAGGAAACATTCCAATATCCATTGAAATAATTTATACAGCAAAATGACAAAAGCAAATTTAAAAATAAAATCTTAAAGAAGGTTGGACAGCCTCTCAAAGGGTTAAAATATAAATTACATGCAATAAAAAAGTGGGGGGAATAGAGGGAAAAAACTAATTAAATTTAACTATTTGCTTTAAAATATCTATTTCTTTTTTGCCGTTAACCTCATCTTATACTTCTTTTCAAAACAAAACAGATATTGAATTCAAAGTTGTTTTTTACAGTGGTTTCTGATATTGTTATGGGGTAACACGGGTTTCTTAAAATATAAATTCAATGTAATCAAAGAAAAGAAGGATAATACGTGGGAAAATAACTAATTAAATTTAACTATTAACTTTATAAATAAGTATTTTTTTTTTGCTCCTAATCTAACCTTATACTTATATTCAAAACAAAGCAGATATTGAAATCAAAGCTATATTGGGTGCACTTATAGGTGTATTAACCCATTTAGGAACAATACAATAATTATATTTTTTCAACATTATTTTATTTGATGTGATAGTCGGAAAATATAGAAAAAAAAAGCAAAACTTCTAAAGTGAGCGAATGGGAAATAAGCGTAAGCTCGCTGCCGTTTGAGCAGAGATGACGTCAGACCCGTTTCACAAAAGAGTGGATCATTTTTCCCGCCAAATCTTGGAGGCAAACTTTGATTGCAAATAAAAATAAAAGCAAAATGGCCTAGAATTTAAAAAAAAAATGTTATTGTTCATTTTGAAGCATTTTTAAATTGATTAAAAAATGCTGAAGTTCCCATTGCAAGTAAAAATAACTTTAAAAAATAATGAAATATGTTATATGAAAAGATGTTTCAAATGAAATACTGTAGTGTGAAAAATTCACTTTAAAGCATTTTTGCAAAATAAATTTAAAACATCCCAAATAAATAACTTGTCTCTAAAATCCAAAATGGATTTAAAAAAAAAAATTATCTTTTTTTTAAATCACTCCATGAATTAAAAATGAAACAAAGAACATAGAAATTAAAATATTTACTTCTAACAAATTTTTTTCAATAAAATATTTACTATACCATTTTTATAATATACAATAGATGTTTAAAATGACTGTTTTAAAATAAGTATAGAATATTATATAGATACAATTTATTTTCATATTCTTTGTTCTTTTAAACAGAAAAAAGTTTGTAATGTTATAATAATGTACTGACCTCATTTGCCTTCCTCGTAATTTACTGATAGCACAAGAAAACAAGAAGGATAATTTTGAATACCCAATTTATTACATTATAAATAGACATTTATTAAAAAGATTATTTTTCAAGATAAGAAAATAAGCAATACCTGGACGATGACAACTCTCTGAAAACTAATATTTTCCTGTAGAATTTGCATAAATTATAGCTGCAGTAATAGTTTTATTGGCATTTCAATTAAAGAATTAAAATTAATTAATATAATTATTTTAAAGTGATTTACTTTTATTCATTTCAAGAAGGACACAAGGGATTTCGGTCATTAAATAAATTCTTCTCGTTTTGCAAATGTACAAATTAGCTGCTAGTAGGTAGGTAAAACATATCCTCTTGAACAAGGTCATAGAAAATATTATTATAATGATCTTATCACATTTGCAGAATTCACATAACTAAATTGAGAAATGGAATGCACGTTCAAAGGCAACAGAGTGGTTTGATGGGTATCAACTGGGAAATGATTCTCTCT
This sequence comes from Araneus ventricosus, assembly GCA_013235015.1. Classification (NCBI taxonomy): domain Eukaryota; kingdom Metazoa; phylum Arthropoda; class Arachnida; order Araneae; family Araneidae; genus Araneus; species Araneus ventricosus. Next base: position 42,517 of record BGPR01007937.1, on the reverse strand, counting down.
AAGCAGTTTGTGCCCAAACTTAAAAAACATTAGTAGAAGGTACATAAAATTTTATGGGAAGAAAAAAGAAAAGATAAAAAAAAAGATGTAAATGCAGAGAAATCAGGCTCACGATCATGTATAAACTTGGAGATTATTCGATGGGTTGAGATAAAGGGTGCACTGATCAGCAAAGAGAAAGTGAGAGATAAAGGCAGAAGGATTAGATGCACAAGATCTTGCAGGAAAAAAAAGGGGCTTTCACCAATGGGAATAGACAGTGTCGTCTCTGGATCTATACAATCATCATGAGTGATATTCATTTTAGTGAACTAAACAAGACTTTTTTTCCATGCATAATTAACCAAGAATAAAGACTATTTTAATAAAATATAAGAACGTTCATGTCAGGATGAACAAAAAGATTCAACAAATTTATCACTAAGATATTGAATATGCATGGACATATGAATGATTTAAGTTCTACAGAGATAGTCGTGGAAAGGTGTATATAATAATGTATATATATAAACAGATTAAGGAACTTCACAAATAAATAAATTTGTCCTATTAAGACTTTAAAATAAAAAAAAAACCACTTATGTTATTTTTAAATTAAGTTCTCACAAAACCTACTTTCCAGGTAATTTAAACATATATGTTTTTCCACTGTCACTCCATATAATAACTCTATCAGCTGACAGGAAATCTCCTCCCAACCAACGTTCATCTCTTGGATTATCTGACGAGCAGAGCAGTGAGAAATCTCCAGCATCATAAATCTGAAATTAATAAAAAATAATCAAATAAAAAATTATACACAAAAAATACAAATAAGAGATTAAGAACTTTTTAAAAATTTAATAATAAATATTTAGAAGCATACAAAATATACTTACATGCCAATATTTTGCGCACACAATTAAAACAGTTCTCTGATTATAAGGACAGCAGGTAAGTTTCAACGCATTTAGACATCGAATAGGTTTAGATTCATCCTCATAGACTGGTTCATTCTATAACAGTAAAGGAAATTAAGTGTCAATGTTCCTAAGAAGGCATAACTTCTTGATGTCAAATTTTAATGAAAAGGAAATTTATTTATTTATCTTCAATACATCCTTTGCAAATAAGAAACATACAGAAGACTACTTACTTTAGGTTCATTTCCATTCAATGTCCAAATTTTTACATAACCAGATGCAGATAAACCCACAATTACATCATCTAAGGAAATTTATCAAGATAAAGAATTAGATATCAAAATTTATGCCAGTAAAAAACTGCAACATCACATTAACAACTGCAACTGCAGCAAGGTGCCACAGTTAAAAGGATGCATACCTTGGCTTTTAGGAGGACGAAGAACATGAATTGCACTCATCCAGTCAGGATTGACACGAGATGACAAAGTAAACAAGATGTCTAAGGTCAAAACATCCATAACTAATATTTCTGCATAATAGCCATTACAGAACAGCCTCATATCATTTGTTCCAAAAGTCTGATAGGACTGCAAATATAATCCAAATCAATATAAAATAAATAAAAAAAACACAGAAAATATATAACAATAGAACAATCTCAGTAAGTCTTCAGTTAATTATTCTGTTACATTGGCCATCTTAAATTCCATTATTGATTTTCTTCATAAGCAATTTGAATAATTTTTGGGAATTCCACACAAATAGACAACAGAAATCTAGCTCAAGAGCTGAAATACAACAAAATTTTAAGTTCCTAAAATAAGGGACAAAATCCATTTCCAGAATCAAGTTATATACAGAAAACTACAGGTGTTAAGTACTTATAAACAAGGAGGATAAAATGGTCTTGAAACAAAACATGAACGGAAGAATCACAATGCAGAATTTTGTGTTGTACAATTTATTAACAAAAGTATGGAAGTAGAAGAAAATAAAGTTTTGACAATAATTTCTAAAAGAATCGTTGCACAAAAATTATTTTTGCATTCTCTAAAAATTTAGAAAATCATCTTTCAGATAATTAATAGTTCAAAAAGCTGCATTTCTGTGCGATTCTGATAAATTTTTTAGCACAATACAATTAGGGAAATACAATTCAGCATTTCTGAGCCTTTCTAGGTCATAATGTTATCTGCAATCATAAAATCACGGTAGTAGACAACATTTAGTAGGCTTATAGATATAAACAGGGACTGAGAGCAGTTCACTGCTGAGAGTAAGTCTTGGATTTAAAAAAATTTTTTTAATTTAATTAGATCAAGTAATTTTTTTTTCATTTATAGTTTTAACGAATAACTGCTAAAATGGTTATCATATAAAGTGCTTTTTAAACATCTGGAAATGAAGAAAATCATTTTTCCAGTGATATTAATTTGAATGTCATGCTATTTTTTTATTTAACTTAATTAAATTTCAAATCTGATTTGAAATTGCAGAATTAAATTATATCAATCTTGCATGATTAATTAAAATAATCTTCCACCATAACCAATAATTAAGTACAACTAATCAGCTACTTTTATAATAAGCTGCTTCACACAATGGATAAGGCAAGTTAATGTACAATAAAAATTTCAAGGATCTAAAAACAATTATTTGATTGAAATACAACTGAAATTTAAAACTTTTCTTTACCAAGAAAACTATTAAAAACATCATCCATAATCAAGTACATATTTTGTTAATCACAAGCTCAGTTATAAGAAAATCATACAATAGAGATAATTACATGTATAGCAGTATGAATGTAAGGTAATTTCACAGTTTCAAGGCAACGACCATCGGTAACATCCCACAAAGACATTTCCCTAAAGAAAGGGAAGAAAGAGATTGGTTTAAAGACTTCTGCTTTCACTATACAACTTCAAGAATGAACAAACTAAAGCACATATTCAAAATGCTCTCATCTTTACCATCGTCAATGAGTAATTGTTTATAGATATGTTGCGTTTAATGCGAGTAATCAGTTATTATGCATAATCACCATGGTAGTTATGCATAATAACCGCTTAAAAATCTATTTATTATGCATAATAATTGATTTAACACACTGACCTTAACATATATACACTAGAAGATTTGTGCTCATCTAAGACAGGATTTTGGCTTGCCAAGAATATCTTGGATATGATTGTCACAGATTTATTAACGAAATTTATAGTAGAAAATCTCATGCACATTGGCGGAGTGTTTAAGAAATAAAAAAAAGCATGAAAAACAGAAATGATGAATCAATTGACACTAACTTTTGTTTTGCAAAATATATAAATGTTCAATTCCAAAATTAAGTACGAAAAGAAAGAACCCTTTTAACGAAAATGAAAGTAAAGATCTCTGCGAAGTGGAAAAATAATTTAATTCTAGTATAACTTCTATTTGATATTAAGGGAGTTCTGCAGTGATGAATCAACATAAAATAAAAAAAAGAAAAGAAACTGCTAAAATCAGTTTTAAAAAACCTTGTCATAAATCCTATTCGATATTAAATCATCACAGAATCAAAATGGTATCCTGTGTGTATGCTAATTAGTAGACTGTCTGGTCTGAATATCTTTTGACACGTAGCCACACTCACATTCCTGAGCGTTACCGAAATTTCTGGCCTATTCTAATATAGACAAATAAAAAGAAATATGAATAACATGATAGGAAAATATCAGTGAATAGGAATATCAAAATTTTCTCTTATTTTTTATTTGAAAAAATGTTCTTAAATCATACTATTCGTAATATTTAAGAGAAAAAAAACTAAAAAAACAGACCAGAAACAGCAATATATATTTAAAAAAAAACCTCATTATCACATATGAATATAGATTTCAAGTCGCACAGAAATTTTTAAGAGCTTTCGATTTATTTCCTTAAATTGCATATACTGTTTCTTTTTCAAAGATCAGAAGTGTTGTTTAAGGTTATTTAAATTGTGATCAACGAAGTGCAAGAGAGGAAATTAAAATTTATATTCATTTCTGAATTATAGTACAATCTCTAGAAACACTTCAAATATTTATAGCAATTTGAATGTTTTAAGATATAAAATGAATAATGTTGACAAGAATTTTGTTAATTTAATGAATATATAGTCAAGAAGATTAGGTAAATCTAGCACTCTTTGCTGCTATATGGCAACTTAGTTCATTATTCTTGTAGCACATTAAATTATCTTTATACATTTATCAATATTATCATTTAACACAAATTGAAAAGAGCTCAAGAAATTATATTAAAATATTATATAATAATGCTGTATCATTATATGATGACTGCTTTATGTACAACGGAACAAAAACTTGATTCCCTTTTCAACAAACTAAGCAAAACACGCAAATTAGATGATGCATATAAAAATATTAATGAAACAAAATTACAGGGGGAAAATAAGTTATTTCTTGATTTCAAGGGGAAATACATCTTTGACTTTTTTCTTTTACAAATTGAGGAGAAATTTTTTTAGGGCAGCACATTACATGAATATAATGGATTGCAGAACATTAAGCTGCCTTCTGAAAAATATTTGATAACACAGTATTTATAAGTATAAATCTATTAACCAAAGTTTGGTGATGCATATTTTGAATTATTAGTAGCTAATACAAGCCATGACAGTGCATACATTGAAAGAGATACCACATATAAAAAATTTCAAAATCCAATGAACCTCATTCCAATTATTACATGTTAGTGACACTCTTAGTAAATACCCCAAGAAAAAAACAATACAAGTCCTCTATGAATAGTTTGGCAACAAATTACAAACAAAACATGTACAAAAACATCTGTTTTTGAAGCAGAAATATTGATTGTAATGATTAATATCCTCTTGAGATCCAAAAGAATAATTTTTGACCAATTTTCACAAAAATCAAGATTAATACTGTTACAAAGCTATAAAGTTGTTTCCCTGAGATGCTAATCTTGATGACAAAGGGAATTTTCTAGAAGGATCTCGAACTTTAACCTATTTCTACTGGTTTCATGAACTTTCTAGAGATTACGCCACTTCCTACGTAATGAAGTCACTTCCTACGTAATCAAGTCACTTCCTACGTAATAAAGTCACTTCCTATGTAATAAAGTCACTTCCTATGTAATGAAGTCACTTCCTGTTGAAAAGTATAAAGGCAAGCTCTCAAGCCAAGAAGAGTCGGTTGGAATTTGATCAGCAAGAAAGCTGGTGAGCTAACAAGAAACCTTCAAGTGCTGTGTTGAGATTTATTGGTAGTCTCTGTTGTGAATTTTTACTAGTGCTGTGTTAATACTTGTGCTATGTTTCTTAGCTTGGAATATTTGTAAAATAAAGAGTTTTTTTTTTAAAATCCTGCTTATTGGATTGCATTCACATACACCATAACACAATTTTGTTACAATACTCTTGATACGATTATATAAAATTATATACAGTTAATTATATATAAATAATATAATTAATAGATGACAGAATGGAATCATCCAAAGCATCAGGATTTAAGGGTGAATAGAAAGGAACTTTTTTGTAAATAAAATACAAATGTCCACTAAAATAAATGCAGGGTCTCAAAAGGATATGAAAATATGCAAACCAAAACGTTAATATCAGAAAATACAAGAGAAGTATCTACAAAAGTATATTAAAGAAAACCAGATATGTAAAGTTTTATTTCTCCTATCATTATTTAAGACAAAAATATAAGATCTTACCCTGCTTCAGAAGAACTAACTAATAATGTACTGTCGGTGGCTGCACTCCCATGAGACAAACACAAAACTGGTGCTGTATGTCCAAACAACAAACACCGTGGAATAATCTAAAAAGTAATTATGTAGAATTTAATAAAAAAAAGCCAGAAAACTAATCAAAACTTTTCTTTGAATACACCTATATCATTTGTCAAATTTGATAAATTGTAAGGGAAAATAAAAGATTTAAAAGTACTGAAGCAACAGTACATTCAAATTGGTAGAAACAAAGTGAAAGCAAAAGCAAACAAGTTATAATTTATTTTTCATTTTTAAATTAAGTAACACATTTACTGCCATATTTCAGAAACCATTTTGCAATAAAAAAAAGTCAACACCAATTTTACCTAATAAACACAAAAATTAAATCAAACAAAATGAAAAAAAACTAATAAAATGAATCTTAAATAATCATAAAAATGAAATTTATATTTACAAAAAGCTATCATATTAAACATACAAAAACCTTACTTTTTGCTTATCTTTGAAGTCCCAAACACAAATACGGCCATCATTGCATCCAGTAATTATGGTCTTTTGGTCATGTGTTAAGTAGATCACTGAGATGCAATGGGTTGGAGCTGCACGACCCCACAAGGTAACAGGAACTACTAGCTGATTAGATACTGTCATGATCTAACAAGAGAGAAAAAATATATATCAGGGACATTTATATAAATGAATTTCAAGATTATTAATTAAATTACTACTACTTATATCAATTAAAGAAAAACATAAAATTCAAGCAAGATATTTTTAGGACATCAAATATTTTTGCTTTAAAAATATAAGAAAATACAAATATCTTAAACTGTTTTTTAACAAATAATGAATGAACCTGCATATAATTTGTATGGTAATGTATAGAAGGATAATGGCTGATTTTTCATTGCAGAAGGAAAATTTCTGGAAATAAATAATTACGAAGCAGTAAATATACAAAATCTATTTTTCAATTCCAATATGGAAGGAAAAACATACTTCCCTTATTCTTTAATACCCATTTTTTACAGAATATACATCTTGTTTCAGAGTCAATTTTTGAAAAAATTCACTTTTACATTACAAGTTGCAGAAAGAAGTGAATAATTATGGTATGTTAGGTAAATAAAATGCTACTTAGAGACAGATTTAGAAAAACGAGGAAACTATTTGTGGTAGGAAGAACTAGGTATTTTTAAATTAACTACCTACACAATCTTTTAATAAATTAAAATTATTTTCCAGATTTAAAATTTCTTTTAAATAATTATACACATATTCAATAATATGTAAGACAATAAAGTCATATATCATATATCATTCATATATCATTGTTGATAAAGAGCATCTTTTTTTAAAAGATGCTCTTTATCAACAATACAAATATAACTATCATAATCTTTTGCTCTTAAAAGATAATTTAAATATATATTTATTCCTAAATGTTTACCATGCTTTGGGTATATTTCAATGTATCCAAATACACATTATAAAAGTAGAATCATAGTATATAAAACATTGCGTGTGTGTTAACATTTAACTCCAAGTTCAGTAAGTATTTAGATTCAACATATACATAAAACAATTTCAGTCAGATATTTGTATAAATACGATGTTACAAAATCAGTAGCTCATGCAATAAAGAAAGGTTAATTAGTTTTTCAGTTATAAACATTTTTAATAAGTCACCAGGCAAATGTGTTATTTAGATCAGGTTATAAAACATCACACTTAAAACTCTAGAATAGCTAGTCAAATTTTAGTTTCTGTTTACAAATTATAATGTAAAGAAATAAATTCACAAAGACTGATAAAGATTTATGCAAGAAAGAAAAACTCAATATATATATATATCCTTAAAAGCGATATTTAAGATTTCATAAATGATTCATTTATGCCTACATGATGAATAATTTCTAAGATGCACATTTGAATGTAGTATTAAGAAATGTTGATAAATGTATTAAGAAATGTTGATAAATGTATTAAGAAATGTTGATATATGTATTAAGAAATGTTGATAAATGTATTAAGAAAAGTTGATACTACTTAATTTATTAATTAAATCAACAGAACGGTATTGTTAATTATATTCATATTATTTCCTGAATCTATATTATTTTATACAACTGTAATCTGCTTATTCAATGGCAGATGTTACACCAAGATGAAATATATTAAGTCTTAAAACACACATTTTAACTGAAAACAGGAAAATAAATCAGATATACAGTTTTTCCATTTAAATACTGAAGAAAGATTGCAATGCAACTTTTCTATTCTAAAAATTTTTAACATTTTATTATGCTAATGTAGTTACAAAGTGATCACTTTTAATTTCAAAATTAGACGAGAAAATTTATGCATAGTTTTCTTATAACTAGTAAAACGCATATATATTTGATTTATAAGCACAGGTGAAAATATTTGGTAAACATATATATTACACGAAATCAGAATCTAACATAATTTCACAAATAATTAAATGAAAATATTTTAAAACTAAAATATTAACAATTTTCCTATCGCATATTTTAATTCAGCATGATTGCTCATAGATACCTTGAAATATTCTTGTCAAGAAATTGTAGAATGACAGATGAAAAAGAAAGACTATGTCAAACTGCTCTACTGTATAATTTTTACCATATTATTTGTCAATCTCAATTACGCATTATGAAGGAAATTCCTAACTAAATGCTTAACAAGATAAATTCGGAAGAAAGTCACAAGACTCGGCATGTTTATGCTGCTTTACTCGGTACTTTATGATTATTACGAATTTTACTCCGCTAGTAAATCAAACCATATATGAATGAAACAGATGTCGGGTAGAAATTTTTGTGACTCAAGGAATTTCTTATAACAGATGCATATGAAAATGACTCAAAGCCTGATGGAAGTTATTTTTTTAGCAAAATAAACCGTTCGCTTTTTTATAGATAAAATATTGGTAAATAAATTATACTAAACAAGTGCCTGCAACTTAATTTACTTTCCCTGAAAAAAGCTTCTCCACGCCTACTGCACTGTTTTGCTTGCTGACGAAATTATACAGATTCTTCTTGAATTTGTGAAGTCAAGTCAAGCAACGGAACGAAAAACCGGAAAGCAATAACAAAACATTATGATGGCAATAATGTTTTCGCCTTCTCGAAGTTTTAAACTTGAGAAATGTTTATATTTTTAAAGGTATTATTTGCAAATATGGATATAAGACTTTTTTTGAATAAAATAAATAAATTTCTGTCAGATTCTGAAAGTTTCGCATTAGTTTTGAAATAGAAAGTGAAACGGATCCGGATACATCACTTCCGGTGAAGAAAAAGAAAAATATTTTGAATGAGAAATCACATTGCTTGTGTTTTCTTCAGACTTGATTTTTGACAATGTCAGAGCGTGTTGAGTTTCGTTTCGATTTATTCGATCCTGATATAGCGCAAATATTGAAAGATTGCAGCTATATTAGTTTACCTTTTGCATTATCTGGTGTTAATGATGAAGTGAATAGGCTACTTACCGGCTGTGGAGAAGTGTTTTTTGAAAGAAATACTAGTATTTATCATTGTTTGCATTTTTGTTGTAATTGTATTAATATAAAATAAAATGTTATATATAATATTTTGTAAGGTTCAACATTTTTTAAAAGTTGACAAAAAAGGAAATAAATCAGGTTAGGTTTCTGTCATTTTGTTGATTATGATTTTTGTACAGTGAATGCAGAAAATCTTCCTAAAATGTAATTGCATACAATGCAATACATTTCAGATCCAAATTTAGAAAAAGCTTACACTTACTAAATTATGCATCTTAACATGATGTATTTATACTCTTAAAATGCCGCCAGATCGCCAATGCAATACCTTGATCGCCGCACTTAACTGGAGCTAATGCATCTAATACTTGCATTAGTTTTGGCGACTTGGCGGCATTTTAAGAGGGTGTACCAACTTCTAGATTTCAACCAAAGCCTCTCCAGCCTAAGAATGCAGAATAATATTCTCATGCATTCTGGGGAGGTTGGAACAGCAGTTTTGATGTTTTATGAGGTGAATTTGTTTTTTTTTTGTTTCATGCACTAAATTCCAATATTTCTTTCCTCCTCATGTTATAGCTTTTTAACTGATATCATTCCATAAATGTTGTATTGGACTTAAATTGCATGACTATGGATATAATTGAAGTCATTGTGGCTCTTTTTTATAGTAGCAATAATTCAAATTGTACATTTGTTGTACATACTCAATGAGCAATAATTTGCAAATCTGCCTTTGATGTTATTAGCTCTAGTGAGTTTCAGTTTTCCAGCTCTAGAAAAATGAACATGCAACTATGGAACAACATTTTTTGAGATGTAGAACAATAAAACTGTGCAGAATTTAATAAACTGAAATATTTGAAAATTACCAGTTAAAAAGAAAACTTATCTTGTCTATTATTGTTACTTTCTCGTATACGAAGTATACAAAGAGAAAGTATTGCAATCGTCAAAAAATTCGAACTCGAGATTTTGAATCTCCACGCTTTAGACGTCCGAGTCCGAAAAACACAATTTTGGAATTATGACTGTCTGTCTGTGAACACAATAATTCAAAAACTATTAGAGCTACGAGGATGAAATTTGGTATGTGATCTTTACATATAATTTGTAGGTTTCTATCAAATTTTGGACAAAATCTGTCTATCAGAAATCTGCCTGTCTGTCTGTCCGCTGTGATGCGAACACTATAACTCAAAAACTTGAATAGATAGAGGGATAAAATTTGGTAAAAATGTAAGTTTGTATAAAATTTTAGGCCAAATCCAACAAAGGGTTGACTGTCTGTAGGTCTGTATAATCGTATACTTGTTTTACTTGTGTACTGGAAGCAATCTCTGCGCATGCACAAGCTATTCGGAGAAAGCGAATGAGGTAATTTTCTCCTGTTTTCGCTCGCGCACACCTTGCATTAGCGGAGCTTGTTAGAGGTGGTAGAAAATAAATATTGTTAAGTTTTAATACATACACATCTCTTGGAATATGATTCTTCACCTAAATATTTTACAATAACTATAATCTACAATGTAAAACCTTACGATAGTCATTGCATTCTGGGTTACAGTAGGTTCGAATTTTTTATCCATGCAGGGAGAGGTGAAATTACAAATTTTTGAGAAGTATACGAGAAAGTTTAGTGGAGGCCACTCCTGCTGGTTGTGTGTATATTTTTGAAATATTCTGTTATATTAAAGAAGTCTATAACTGTGCTTCAAATTGATTCAGTTTTTTTTCAACAGTGCCGTGGAATGCGTTGTGAATTTTAATGATGGTTTTTAGAGATTCACAGTTTTGAGTTCAGAGAATGATCATGGGTCGATCCAGGCAAAAATTGGGGCCTTTCTGTGGCCCCATTACAAAATTCCACTTCATAAAAAAGGTTCCTTCATAAAATTCAAATTCATAAAAACGGCCCCTTCATAAAACTCAAATTCACATAAAATATAGAAATATGACTGCTAAGGTTTTACATGATAAAAAAATTTTTCACAAAAATATTTTTATTTTTCACGAAAATAATTTTTTTCACAAAAATATTTTTATTTTTCACAGAAATATTTTTTTTTTCACAAAAAAGGGCCCCTAAAAAAAAAAAAACCTGGATCGACCCCTGATGATAGACTGAATCTTGATCTAACCAGAAGTTTAAAGGTGTGTGATGCTGGAGTACATTACATGAAATTTCCTCAAAGTAGATTAATGTAATATTTAAGTGGTTCTTGAAATTTGACCATATTTCAAAATTCTCAGGGTTAAGGCCGAAAATCCTTTTTCCAATTTTAAAATTTGATTATTAATCTAGTAAATCAAATGCTGTTGGTGATATTTCAGTTTTAATAAGAAGTCATCAAATTATCTCATTTAATCAACTTTTTAGTAACATTTTGTTATTTAATCTGGGAGAATGTGATTTATTACATGGCTGTATTAGATTGCTGCTTTACTATTTGGTATTTTTTAAAAGTGTTTTAAAAATGTGTTAAAATCCCTATTTTGGATATATTTTTTTTAATTAATTAAAATTGAATGCTTGTTTTTGTATTTTAGAAGATTTAATACAGTGCAGGAATGATTTAAAGATTGTACTTGATATTACTTGGGAGAAACTGAATACTGGTCATTGGAAAGATGTAAATATAAACTGGCGTTATGTATATACATTAGCATCTCTTTTCAAAGTTCTGTGTCTTCTTTCTGCCAAAGATGTAGACAGAAAAGTGAGTTCTTTCTTTCATTTTTTTCTAAGTGGGACTTCTGTTTATCCAAAAATCTAGTGCATCTATTAGTTTTAAGTGTTTTATGAAATAATTCAGGTTTAAAAATATTTTTAACTGTCTAAAGTTAATGGTTTCTTTCTGTAATGAATATTATGAAAGAAGCAATTTTTTTTTTATTATTAAGAAAAATAATAATAAAAAAAAGAAACAAAAGGGAAGATGTCAGGGAATTGGCAGATTATATGTACAGAATTATAAAATTGATTTTTTGGATTAGGTGTTAGAATAACAACATAGATTACTCGTAACTATACCCACATTAATACTTAATACAAATTGAATAATAAATAATTTTATGCTCGATTTAAACAAATTTTTCATAAAATAATCAAATTTATAAGACTTCAGACTTTAGTGCATTAATTTCAAAACCGAAAATTTGGCATTACTAAATGTAGAGTTATGTACAATTAGTAATGCCAAGAAATTCTGCCAATTATTCATAAAATAATCAAATTTATAAGACTTTAGTGTATTAATTTCAAAACCGAAAATTTGGCATTTCTAAATGTAGAGTTATGTAATACTAAAGTACATTTGCTGCTATCTTATGATAGCATAAAAAATAAGAGCATTCAACTTGACTACAAAAATTAAAACATATAATCATTTATATTTTTTTGTACTTTTTTCAATTCTGTCAATTAAGAATCTTAATATTTTCTAATTTTTAGGATATTATTAAGGTTTGTGACATGGGATTGTTAATGGGTGCTCCCTTGATGAAAAATATATTGAGCAAAATTGCTTCAAAAGTTTCTTCAATGATCTTGTTGGAAGAGAATCAAGACTCGATATCACAGGTAATTTTTTTATGCACAATTCATTTTAAAAATGAATAAAACAACCCAATTATCTTTTTATGTGTTATTCACTAAACTCAAGTTCTATTTTCTTGAGCATTTTATTTCAACTGTCAGATTATTTAAATATAGCAAACATTTAACACTCAGCATATTAGAATTTCCTCTCTATTAGTCTGAAATGAAATTTTAGAGAAATTACACTTGTTGTAAGTTTTGAAACTAAATAATTAAATTAAAATAAATTTTTAGCATTGAATTCATAAAGATAATGAAAATAAACTATTAGTTAATGTGAAATTTCCAAAATGCATTTTTTTTTCTGGTAGTATGTTATTTTGGTTTGATTTTGTTTGAATGTTTTAGCCAAATTTTATAGTAAATTTATTTTCCATGCATCGAGGATGTTGCTTTTAATTAATTTTGAGCAATTGTATTTAATCTTATCTTAGTTTATTTCAGTTTTTCTCCTTTTTGTAAATAACAGAATTTCATTTCAATCAATAAAATGTATTAAGGATTTTAAAGATAATTCCATGTTTTTCTTTTCCATTTGGCAAATTTTTATTGTGCAAAAGTAATATCAAATATGTTCTTCAAAATTTATAAATTTGAAAATAAAACAGAATAGCATAAATTTTATTTAAAGGTTCTAGAACGCTTTTACTTATTGAAGTGGTGGTCAAATTGGTTTAATCAAAAGCTGAAAGAAATAGAAAAGTTTCACCTCATGGAAAAGCTTGATTTCTTTCATCTATTTCTTTTGCTCCACCCCAAAAGAAATTTGTTTTTAGGTTGTGTGAGGTTATTTTATTTCCAGTAGAAATTTTCGAAAATAATATATTAAAATATATGAGAAATGTTTTACACGCTGCATTTTGAGAAGGATAATATTGGTTCTGAATATGTTAGAAATAATTTTTTCTTAGATTTTTTGGAATATTGGCATTTTTTGTAATTCTCATATATTTCATACACTATTGATATATTTTTTATATATCAAAGTATATTTGAATGGTATTGCCATTTGTACTTATTATTTTTGGTTTAATTGTAAAGATTCTTGCCGGTGGCCTAGTGGCAAGGTCTCGGGTTTGGGTCCGGAGGGTTCCAGGTTTGAAACCTGATTCCACTAAACATCCGCTGTGTATAGGGCCTGTTGCACACTAAATCACATGTAGTGGCCAAATGTCCTTCCGTTGGTGTGGAAGTTTGGAGAGGGGGTGCCACTTCAGGTGTCGTCCTTGTCATCTGACTGTGGTTCAAAATTACAAGGTCCATCCCAAAGTAGTCATTGTGTTGCTTCAAAAACGGGACATTAATATAACTCAACTTTAAAATAAAGATTCTTGCATACTCTGTCACATACTTAGAATTTAATATATCTGCATCATTTTTTCAAATCGGAGAAATTTCATTGCAATCTTTATACTTTCAACTATTTTTTGAACTGTTTTTATGTTTTTAATTTTTTCACACGAATAGAAATATTAATACAATGCAGTGGCGAATCCAGGGGGGACTATCGGGCTACAGCCCCCCCCCCTCCAGAGCTAAACTAAAATTCTTGATTTTATTTCAAATCACTACAACTATTTGTTCTTAATTTTCATTTGTAAAAAAATATCAACATTGCTTTCTGGCTTGACAGTCTCAAAAATTTTCCTACTTTTCTAGTCATCCACTTGTACTTGTAGCGTTGACGCGGTCGAAAATATTTTTTGTCTAGTTATTTAATTGTAGTTTTTTATTAAATTATCAAAAGTATTGCAGTTTTATTTATGATTCTTATTGTCAGGTGAATAAAGTCTGTAAAGTTAAAGTGTTTTGGAAGCCATGAGGTTTGACATTCGTCACGACGATGCAAAATTTTTATGACCTCCGCCCCCCCCCGAGACACAAATCTTGGATTCACCAATGATACAATGCAAATAGACTATTGTACAAGTCTACAGTCCTAATTCAACTGTTTGCATAACAACTATATTGTTAATTTTTATGACAGCAAATAAATTCTACTCCCATTAAAATAAATTTACTTCAACTTAGCAATATTTTCATTGAAATACATAAACTAAGAAAAATATGCCATGCAATTTTAGTAACTATAGTAACATGAAATATTTTCAATTTACTTCAAAATTTTCGAGATACAATGATTGTAAGCAGAGGCTTATTAAGGTCATCTTTTTTTGACATTTTTTAAAACTAAAATGAATAAAAATTTCTTTAACCAATATAGGTGAGTTATTTATAGGCTAAAAAATTGAAGTTTTCTCCTGCATCAGAAGATGTGCAATTAAAATATGTCATTAAAGAAGAAAAGAATCTATCTCAAGAAGAATTTTTTAAAAATTATTTGGAAAAATCATGTCCTGTCATTTTTACTGACAGTATTGGACACTGGCCTGCCTTATCTTCTAAACCCTGGAGGTAAATTTGTTTTTAAATGCACAAACTTTATTTATATGAAAAGTATGTTAGTTTTTTTTTTGTAATTATTGCTTGCTATTATGATGGAATATATAATCATCAAAAAGGAAGTTTTTAATTATTATGGCTATAACTTTATGGTAGAGTTCTATTTAAAAAAAAAATATTATTTAGGATTTTTGATTAAAAATATCCTTTTCTCTGTATTTTTTAGTATTCTGCTTATTCTTAGTTTTTGATCATTAAATAATTTTTTTATTCTATGAATATAACTTTCATTAATTTCTTTGAAGTTTGGGAGTAATTTCGTTAATATGGAATGCAAATAGCTGCAAATTGCTAACATATGCTGAAGAGTTTCATTGTTATATGCATATTATGTCAGTGACACAAAAGATTGTAAATGTATATCTCAATAAATTTTTTAATCTGATATCTAACTTGTTTGATAATTTAAAAATGTTGAAATGAAAACTAAATGAAATTAATAAAGGGTGCTCAGAGTTGCAATTTAAATAGTTCATAATGTATTGTATTTTTTCAGTATAATTTATAAGTTATAAATGTGACCATTTTATCAAAAATGTTGTAATATCATGTTAAGTTTTTTAAAATTTATTATTGTAAGAATTTTGACGTAGCTATTTATGGTTGAATTTTGTAATACCATATAAGAAGTATCCATATTAAAAATAGTTCATTGTTCAAAATTATTTTCTACTTTACTGTCTTTTTTTTGGTCAAAATTTTGATTTTCCAAATGCCTAATTTATTTTCAAAAACTTGATATGATGCATTCTTAGATTTTTTAAATCTATTTCTCATTCATAGAATTCACTTAGCTTTCAATATAATTCTCAAATGAAAATCTATAATATAAAAGTCTTGCAAAGTCGCTAATGTTCAGGAATGTGGGCGTGGCTACCTGCCAAAATAGATTCAGACCAGACACAGTGTGATTGATTTCACACCCAGTGTACGCTTTCTTTTAGAGTGGCTCGGCCCAAAGGGTCTGGGGAACAGGGGAGTGGTTTCTTAGAATTTGGAAAGTGCCACCTGTCATTGCTGTTTTTGAGAGGGGAAGTGAATTTCCCTTATCTTTGAAAGAGAAACTCGGGTGTTCCCGTATTTTGAGGTCTCTCTATTCCAATGGTCTTTTCGATATTTTCTTCCTTTACGTACATAATTGTTGAAGTGAATATTTAAGAGGAAAGTTGTTATATTAAATGTTATAAAGATTTAGTGATTAGTTTTGATTGGAGTGTTGGTAAACAATATGGATAGAGAAGATCCCACTGCAAGGAAACGAAGGTTGGCAAGAGAGAGATTTGCACGATGGAGAACGAGACACTGTCAAGAGACATTAAACAGGATGCGTGCTGCAGATAATGAATACCATTGTCGAAGAAGAGAAGCAGAAACTCAAGAAGAAAAGCAAAAATGCCTTGCATTTTTTTCAGAATACCGTGAATGTATTCATCAGCAAAAAGTCAGGATATTGTAAATCAATCTCTTTATTTTTCAACTTGAGTCAACATGATGCACCGCACTGTTATTGTCACAAAACGAAAGTTATTGTCAGTTGATTCATCAGTTCTGTTTTTCATGCTTTTTTTTATTTCTTAAGCACTCTAGCAATCTACATGGGATTTTCTTCAACAACTTGCATTAGTAAATCTGTGACAATCAAATCTGAGATATTGTTGGCAAGCTGAAAGCCTCTCTGAGATGGGCACAAATACTATATAATATCTAGTACTGTCTAGTACTATATAATATAGTAATGAAATTACCGAATTTCATTTAAATATTAGGTGATGATGGTAATCCTTTTTTTTCTATAAAGCTTTCAATTTTTATCCCTCTTGGATTAAAAACTAAAAATGAGCTGTGTAATACCTTCAGCTTCTGCCTATAAGTTAATTAGTGGGTAAATAACTGCATAAATTTTGATTTTTTGTTGTGCCAATATGTTTCTGTTTAACAAGCTGCAATTTGAGAATATTTGGCAAAGTGTTGCTCCTAAAGATAGCTGATATTTTGTACGTAATTGCTGGAGAACATTTTTTTCTATTTGTTTATTTTATGTCTATTTTCTTGTAAAATGAAGTATTGCAACGGTTTTGAATGAGATTTTGATTGATGAAATGTAGTTTTTTTTATTAATTGTTTCTAAACTGAGCTAAAATTATGAGATAAACTAATCTTCATGACTGAAATGATTATAAATGTAAGTCCACATTTTTTTTTATGAATGGCACCCCTCCCCCCTTTTTGGAACTTACCAGAAACATGTCTTTTATTAATTTATTCAAATATTTGCAATTTTTTACTTTCTTCTTTTTTAGCAGAATAATTATGTATGGATCAGTTATAAATAATCTTTTGCTGTTGACTAGTAATGGAGTTCTATGTGTTTGTTTTTAATTTTTCTCAGTTGTGAATAAAATTACATTTCATTAAACAAAGTACATTTCATTAAACTTTTTATATTTAGCAACTTTCCAGCTATTCGGTTCACTTGAGTAGTATTTGACTCTTATGATTTTCGTTTTTTCTGAGAATAAAATCCACATTATTTTTATATTATAGCATTGATTACATCCTTGGGAAAGCAAGATATCGCACTGTTCCTATTGAAATCGGTTCAAAATATACAGATGATAACTGGACTCAGTCATTAATGACTGTAGGAGATTTTGTAGAGAAATATATAAAAAATAAATTGGTGAGTAAGTGACTTTTAAAGGTTTTTAAAAAGTCAATTTTGGAATCTTTTTCTATTCGTATTTAATTTTTGCATTAATTTTGTGTTTCAGGACCAGAAAGAAATTGGATATCTAGCACAGCATAATTTATTTAATCAGGTGAGTACATTTTTTTGTTGTTGTTTTACTATTATTTTTATAAAGTGAGAAAATATTATATATATTTTCTAATTGTGTGTAATTAATGTATAGGTGAAAAATTCTTTTATTATTATTTTTATTTATCTTGTGGTTTGTTACATATTGTTTCATATTCTTAAATTAATGTAAAAAGCTGTATGGTGATCAGTGACAAAAGAATTATTTTTTCAAATTTTTTTTGTCTTGTTAATATTTCCGATAAGATATGAGGCATTGAGAACCAAACTGAATCAACCCACAATTTTTACTAAATTGTTTCAGACATCATATTGAAACGGAAAATATTTTTTCTTTCAAAATCAGAGTGGATAAAAAGAGTTTTAGCTGCCCTAATACTAGATAGCAGCATTTTTCAAATGGCCCAATTTCAATATTTATAAAATATGATACCTAGTTCAATTTAGCAAAAATGGATCAACTCTGGTTCTCTGTGATTCATATGCTAAAAGAAGGTGCAAATACTATTATTGAGCATAATTATTTTGTATATTTCAAGTTTCAAATCAGTAACTTCTGTTTAAATCCAATAAGCATTTTCCTTGCTGTTTATTTATATATTAATTTTGACAATTTTACAAAATTTTGTTTCTCTAAATTTTTTATTTGTAAGTAGTATTTTTAAAAAGAGCGCAATAAAAAATATCTCATATCATTATGAAAATTTTTCTCTTTTTATTAATTTCTTTTTAAAATTAAAACTTTTTAAGTAGAAGATTTGTGCCCGTTAAGATGGGCTTTCCGCTTTTACTAATGGAAGTTGTTGAAAAAAATCTCATGCATATTATGCCAGAGTGATTAAGAAATTAAAAAAAAAAAAAAATACATGAAAAACAGAACTGATGATTTTGATGAACTGAGAGCTGACACTAACTTTTGTTTTGTCCAAGTAAAATTAGTACAAAACTAGTACGTGCCACTAACAGAAATACAAAATAAAAAAAATATGAATTGAATGCAAGTCTTTAAGTAAAAGGAGCCTTTCAGTGTAAGAACAGTTATAGAAAAATATATAAATATTCATTTCCAAAATTAAGTACAAAAAATAAAGAAACCTTTTAACAAAAACTGAACTATTCTAAATAGTTCTGTGTGCATGAATGAAATAAAAAGAAGGAACGAAGGACATATCATAATTCAATCTGATGAATCAACATAAAATAAAAAAAAGCTGCTAAACTCGGCTAAAAATAAATAAATAAAATAAACAGTCAAATAGTAATAATGTCCATTTTTCTCTTGTATATGCTAATTTGTAGACGTAAACACACCTTTCTGAATCTCCTTGGCACATAGCCAAACCAAACCATGTGAGCATTACTGCAATTTCTGGATAAATCTAATATAGAAGGTTCCTAATTTTTCAAGTTTTGCCTGTAACTTTTGAAACATGAGCACATTTCAGTAATTTTGGAGAAGGAAGTGAGACACCCCTCTATAATGTTATGTAGATCATATGCAAAGTGCTTTTCCAAGTCTTTTAAATCCCATTTTACAGTGCAGTGATATAATTTTATTTTCTCTAGATTCCTGAATTGTTTGAGGACATTGAAGTTCCTTCTTATATTACAAACAAAGACGATGTTGACATCAGTGTGTGGTTTGGTCCTGGTGGAACTGTTTCACCTTTGCATTTTGATCCTAAATATAATCTCTTGGCTCAGGTAAAAGATCAGTTTTTCTCAGTATCAATGAAAATTTCAAACATGATCATATTTTTAAACTGTTATTTATATTTTAAAACAATTTTTCTAATATTGTTGCAATGAATTAAACATGTATGCATTTACTGTTCTCTTTTATCCAAATATTCTGAATAGCTAAAGTTTATTGATTACAAGAAATATGTTTTGTGAAGAAGGGGGACATTATCTGAATTGGTGGAAGAATAGTTTCACTATCATCAATATATGATAATTTTTTTTTATTTTGGAAGCATGCTCATTTCCCACCTTGTTTAATTTGGCAGTTTTATTTATATTTATAATGTATTGAAACTTATACTTTTTTGAAATTCTAATCAAAATTATGTGATTACTCTAATTATATTGTTCTAATTTAATGAAACTGGGGAAGCTTTTTGTTGTTTGTTCCAGGAACTCTTAAATGATAAATATTCGTAACAATATCGTTGCCTTTTCTGTAATTTTATTTTGATAATTTTATGAAACTAAATGTACTGGCTTTTTTAACCCTCTAAGCGTTTTCCACGTATTTTTCCTTTTCTCATATTGAGTTTAAAAGCAGATAACTCATGCTTGTATGCATAAATTGCTAAACTACTATGGATAAAATATTCTTAAGATTTCAGAGACTCGATTAAATGCAAAAAAAGATCCAATTATTCACTTTAAAAGCAAAGTTTTAAGACTTTAAAGCAAATAGATTAAAATAGGTAACCGCTCAGAGGATTAATTTCAGGAAATCTGGAATAATAACTGTTGTAGTCTTTGAATGCTTGTTTTCACTGATCATGTTTCTAATTAATTTGATTTTGCTTTAAATTTGTTGTAATAATATGTTAAAAAATAGAACATAAAAACATTTGCTTTTAGAAGCTTGTCTTATTTGATTGTGTTCAGTTATGATCAGATTAAAAGGTACAGGATACAATTAGGCAAAGTTGAGATCCGTATAAACTTGTATTCATTTATGTATTATGAATTTTCTAAATTTTTTAGGTAATTGGTGAGAAATATATACGACTTTATTCCGAAGACCAAACAGAAAATCTCTATCCTAGACATAATACATGGTTAAGCAACACAAGTCAGGTAAATATTTCTGAAATGAAATAAACTGTTTAAATTATCAGTTAATCTATCCATTTCATTATCACTTCATGAAAAATCATTAATTTTTGAAGTAATTAAAGAAAAAAATGAACCCTTACCTTTTTGGTGTCGATATTCATTGGTAATTCAGTATGCGGATTTTTTTTTTATGGTACCTACTTTAGAGTAAAATATTTGTTATATATTGTTTTTTTATTTATTTTTTGCAAAACTTTCAGTCATGCAAAAATATGTAATATAATATAAAATTTATAATATAATTTAATATGTAAGTAGAATATAATTTCTTTTGAAATAAAGTTTATTAAACAATGATGGGTATTTTGTGTTGCATAATTTTTAAAAAAGTATTTAAAAAACAAATCGGGTAATGAGTCCAATTGTTTAAAAATGTGATAAAGGTATGAAATATTTTCTTCTAATTAAGCAAATATTTTTTTAAAATATAATATACATCGTTAGAATTCTACTGGGAAAAATTAATTGCCACCATTGAATCATTATTTCTAAAAAAATGGATTTTCTTTACTATTTTAAATAGTTTTATAATGGTAAAGAAAATCTATCTTTAGCATTTAAAAACTAATAATTAGCCAAAAGCCATAGTTACAATATTCATATTTGCAGTAACATTGCTCTGAAGTGAAATAAAACATGTATGTAATATTGTGCGAATGCAATAATTAAAGTATCATATTTTTTGCTGTGAAAAAATTTTATAGGTTGATGCAGAGAACCCAGACTTAAATTCTTTTCCTTTGTTTGCTGAGGCTACTTATGAGGAATGTGTCTTGAAACCTGGACAGTTGCTGTTCATACCTCCACGATGTTGGCATTATGTTCGATCACTATCTACCAGTTTCTCAGTTAGTTTCTGGTGGTGAAAATCATCTTAGTCTTAAATCATTTGTGAATACATCAGGATGAAGAATTTTATTGTCCTTTCATGAAATTTGATTCATATGTCTTTTTTAAAAATTTAGATTGAATAAAATTATTGGTGTTGTATGAAGTTGTGTTTGCAATGAAAATCCATTGAGGAATAGTTGAGATACATATTTATTATAAGTAATGAATTATCTTAAACAGTGGGGAGACCGGGGAAGCCAGGGTCCCCCTGACGGGGATGCTGTGCCCTCCCCCCCGGGGGGGGAAATTTTTGTACCCTGTTTACACAAAGGGTTATTCAACTATTAGATAACTAAAAATCTGCCTAAAATTTGAGACCAATTTCATTACACTTCTCCCCCTGCACAGCAAGTTTTGCCCCCCTGTCGGGGAGATCGTGCCTCCTGTCGGGCTCACTCTAAAGCCACTCCTGATCTCAAAATCCACAATAATACTGACATGACTCGCTTGACTATAGCAAAAATCTGACAGGACCTTCTTTTCAATTGTTCAACATTTATTTGTAAGAAATCATCTTGACTTACCTGATTTCATTAAAATTGATTAATAACTAGTTTAAATTAAACTTCTTTTCAGTTAGTCCTCAATTAATGCTTATTTTCAAATTTTGAGGTTAGAGCGAAACGTTTCTGAAAGAAATAAGACCGAAAAAATTTTCAACTCAAAAAGGGATCACCCATGGAGGAAATTTAAGAAGCTCTGAATTAAACTATTTATAAAAAATTATTAAGAAAATTATAAAACAACTATTAATTATAAAAATATAGTTACGATAATTAATTGTATACAAAATTATATTTTTTAAAACATAATGACTGAGAAGTAGAAATGCACAAGTACATTTTTATGTTGTTTTGGTTTGCCCCCTAGAATTTCAGTGCAATAAGAGGCTCCCAACAATCCTAATTCACCTCTGATTAAAATTGAAAAAAAAAACAAAAACACATTACCAACACAACCTTGAAAAAAATATCCTTTGAATGCATTATTTTTAAAGTTTTTTTCTGTTTTTTTTTTAGTATTTAAAGAATGTTTGCTTTTGTTTTTAAAAAAAATAGCAGGAATGTCCACAACTGCTGTCAAATTACTGAAAATTACATCAATTTTGATACCTCATCTGTACTTCACGCTGCTAATAATGCAACCATAATGCATTACATACTTACAGACACATTTTTTGTAGAGAAAATAGCTTTTACCATTATGTTATGAATTTTTAATGAAATATTTATTTCGAAAGACTAGCAAATAAATGTTTCAATCAAAATCTTGATGAGAAAGGATTCAGAGATAACAGAAAAATAAATCTATTGCAACATCACAGCATTTTTCAGTGTGACACAGAAAGCCTTAGATTGAATGAAATGCTCACACAATAAAAGAAACGCTGTACGCTGTAAATTGTACGCTTTCTCATAGCAATAAATAAGTGAATTATCTACATTACTAAAACAAAAATGGTATCCAAAAGTTGAATCTTAAAAATGAGCAGTGTTGCTGAATTAATGGTTTCCTATTTTTAAGGTAATGCCTCCTGCCTCTGATTGAATGTTCTTCTATTCACAATAGGAAGATAGCCTTCAAAATGTTTTTAAATGATGAGATAAACGAGTTATTATTTTATCACGTAAGATCATAATTAATATAGTATAAAAGAATCGAAAGAATGGGGATAGTTCAATGATCAGGAAACTTCGAGAACTAAGAACTTTAAAAAGTGTTCCATTTATATTTTCGAGTTATATAGACTGTTAAAGTATTAGGATTCTTCTATTCTTCCACTTGAATATTGGGCCCACGGTGGCCTTCCAATAGGGTTTCGGCTTCGGGGCCAGAGGGTTCCAGGTTCGAAACACGATTCCACTGAAGATCCGCCGTTGTCTGTGGAGCGCATTAAATCATATGTAGGGAGGCAAACGTCCTCCCGCAGATGGGGTGCAGAAATTCAGAGAGGGGCGGATGCCAGCTCGGGCTTCGTCCTCGTCATCTGGCCACTGTTCAAAATTACGAGGTCCGTCCCAAAATAGCCCTTGTGTTGCTTCAAAACGGGACGTTAACATAACTAAACTGAACTATCCACTTGAACACGGCATCAGGATTGCGTTCAGTAATTACCTTGCCTTACATTTGGTCCATAAAAAGCTGCAGCTGCTTCATGTGATTGAACTGATTTTTGATGGCTTTTCGGAATCTGAAATCACTGGTGCATTTTCTGGGACATAGGCGTAGACTTGGATAAAATTTCGTATCATCTAAACTCATGCGACTTGGGTGTTTGACTTAATTAATCAAAATTATCTACTTGTTCCTGACTTCATGCAATTTCCAGTTACAAGTAAATAATATAATTTCTTCCTCCAAACCAGTTCTTAGCGATTGTGCTTAAGACTCAGTTTTGTATAATTCTTTGTAAATGGCATACCCAAGACTTCTGAATATCACTTAGCAATATTTGCTAATGATGCCACAATATTTACAAAGCACAAACATTATTCTAACGCTTCAAAAGTATGTTACTCAGCCCTGGTTGATCGACTGGAAAATTCAAGTCAATTGAAATAAGTGTGTATGTTTCCTGCTTTAGCTAGAAAATTGAGAAGAACAATTCGTAAATTGAATGCAAATAACCAGAAATGTTAAGATGCAAAATTGTCTTTGATGGCGATATCAAACAAGCCACGTTTACGAACGCTAAGCTCGGGCGTTCACGATCAAGCAAACGCTCTTTGCTGTATAAATCGATTGTAGTACCAATTTTGTCGTAAGGAAGTGCTGCAGTGTCTCGTGGCAGAATTTCTCTTCGGGACCAGAGCATCACGGGTTCGAGACTCGATTCCACCAAAGACCCGCCGTGCATACCCGCCCGTTTTAAGTAAACTGATATTTGCGTATTCATGAAAATCCTTAGAAAATATTGGTCTTCTATATTATTTGAAATTTGTAATTAATTTGCTTCTCTTTATGACTGAATTATTAAAGGAAGTCGATTGACTTATATTATACTAGGCACTGTTCATCTACTGTAACCTATTTTTCATTCTTGGAGTGAACAGTATGGCCAAATTTTTCCAGGTAATGCTGCAACTTCTACCATATGACGCAACAGTTCCGAGCTCCAGAAAAGGGGACAGAGCAATGCATAACTGTCTGAAAATTTTTCCAGCTGTGAGAAGGTGTAGACGCGATTCTAGATCTTGTAATTGCTCACAATTATGCCTGTTCAGTCTGAATTTAAAAAGTTACGATGGCTTAAAAATCAACGTTTTCGAGCAGAACTCTACCACCAAAGTTTAGCAACTTCCTTCGGACAGAAAAATTCTGAGCAGTATATAGTTACTGGGAAATGGGCCTAACTTCAAATTATCCGCCACACTTAAACTGAAATTTTTTACAATTTAATTTCGAGAAATTTTAATTCAATAGTAATTTAACTAACCTTTTAAAGAGCTCAATTCGCTTTCCTTATTAATTTCAAGTTAATTTTTATTTTGAATATTTAACATTTATTTAAATAAAAGGACAATTCAAAATTGGATGTGGAGGTGAATGTAGGTCGTATTGAGGGAAAGTGAAACTCTTTTACCGTTACTTGGCGAAGAAAAGTGAAATGCATACAAATTCGAAAGAATACCGAAAATATTTGAGTGAAAAAGTTAAGCAAGATAAAAAGTTTGCACGGACAAAAAAAAAAAAAATCTTGCATCTTTTTGAAATTTAATGATCAATATGTACTCGAAATAAAAGTTTTCGTTTTCTTTTCGTTGCATAGTTTGTTTAAGTTAAACTGGATTCAGGAGGAAACAGTCGCCAAATGTATGCTGTGAATTCACATTTTTTTACAGTTTTGTATATTCGGTTGTTATTCGAATTAAAAAGTGCCATGAAATTTTAAATTAAAAAACGAATTTTAAAAAGATTTGAAATGAAATATTGACGAATAATGACTAATTATAATTTTGAATTGATAAAAATTTGCTAACGTGTTTTCATCTGTAATTGACTTAAAATGGTGTTTTGCCGCAATGTTAGAGGAAACTATATACTGCCCTCCTAAGCGTAAATGGCGTATCTCATTTTTTTTTCTTTTTCTATTTTCAGATTTTTCCTGCTTAGTAATGTTTGTGAGCTGTCCGACATTATTTCTAAATAAAAAGCCTCATCTTATTAAAAAATAGTAGAAAGCCACTAAAGAATAATGCGTATCTCATAAAACTAACGCAATGTACATTTACTAAAACGCTCATAGCCAAAAGCTATAAATTTTGAGATACGCCTTTTTAGCATCGGACGGCAGTATAGCTCTCAATGAACTAGTGTTAGCAGTTCATAATTATTGAAGTGAAAAACATGGATCCTCGTACGATAAGAAAGTTTTGAGATGCTTTTGAAGAATTCTGGGTATTTTCTTGCTTGTAATAGTATTTAATGCCTCATTTTATATAATAGGTTTTGGCGTGAATATGTTGGCGCATTTTAGCAAATTTTTGCCAATTTAGGTTCTGTTTGTTCTTTATAATCTTATATTGATTTTTTTTTTTGCCTTCATCCTGTTTCTGCGGATGTTAAATATCTTGTCAAAACCTAAACATTTCTAAAATGAAGGCAAAATGTATCACGAAGTACCAATTTTGAATTCTTTAAGAAAATAAAAATAAAGACATAAAAGAGAAGCTAAAACACAAAACAATTTTCAGTTGCAACCCTTTATTTAAACCTTTATTTAAAGAAATTTCATTTTATAGTTAAATCCTTTTTCTAATGCATGTTTCAATTAACAACATAAATTATATAAATTTTGAATTTCATGTCCTTTTAAAAGTAGATTATTCGATTCAGACAGCTATTAAATGCCAGTTGCTCCATTTCTAGCTATTGCGTTTTCATGTCTAACCCGACTGTTTCGCTCTCTTTTCCTACAGCTTCTTGAGTTGACGATTTTTCAGCTGAGGGAGTAACACTACCTTTGGCAAGATTTTTCAATTCGCTTCCATTTTTGCTTTTCTGAGCTGGTGACTGCTTGTCTTTTGGGCTATTTTTGCCATCAAAGTATTTGCCATCAATTTTGACAAGATGACCACTTTCTGTCAAGCGCTTCATTACCAGCTTTGTTTCTGGGTTAATAGAAAGGCCATTTTGCTTGGAGTCCAAGAATTTCTTGATTGAGTACAAAGTAACAGCCGTCTCTGGTGTAGCTTTTGATATAGATTTTAGAATCCATCGCCGTATTTTATTCATTTCTTCTTGCTTGCCTTTCATAGTTGCTGCGTCCTTCATGATATTTTTGAGAGAGTTTAGCTATTATTTCGGTGAGTTTTACTTCAGAGAAAAGAGAGCATTTGATATTGAGATGCGTAAGCGGGAAAGTCAGATAAAAGGAATTATTTTGAAATACTTTGTCATGAACCTCGTGTTGTATGTATAATCCTCGCGCATAAACTTAAAATAATAATAACGTGAAAATTAACATCTCTGTAATTCCGAAATTTTGATAACTTGTGCGGCTAGCATGCGTCTTGCAAAATTGTTTACGTGCATGAACTCTGGAAAAGCTGATTCTATAATTGCAAAAAAATTTCCTTATTGTCATTATGTTTTCAAAAAAAATTATAATTAAAGAAATATATTAGAGAGGAATTTACACGGGGTAAATATACAGGTCTCAACAGATACAGATTCTTACATAGACTAAATTTCAATCATTGCTCTTTTGAATGGAGAATTTCGTAGTACTTTTCCTATATGCAGATGATTAGATATTGAACAATATTTTGACTTCAATATTTTTCCTTTACATTTTCATAACTAAAAACTCTAAATAATATTTCATTAACCTCAAACGATTAATTACTGTTACCATTTTCTTTATATCGCATGTTTTTTAATTGATTGTCTATTTATATTATCTATGTTTTAAGAGTTTGTTTTTCAGGAATGGCAACGTTGTTTTAGTAGTCTAATACCAGCGTTGCTTTAGTAGAAAAATGTCTTTAGAATTTGAGTTTAACTTTGTATTCTTCATATAATAAAAACGGCAATTAAAGTCGGTAAACTGGAGATTCTTTATTTAGAGTATGAAAGAAGAGTTTATTTTAGTTTCAGAGTAATAATTTAGAGAGAGTTTTAAACAGATATATAATGGGTAATTTAGTATCTTCTATTAGTTTTTGGTTGTTTTTGCACAACTAAAAAATAGATTTAATTTTTTTCCGACGGTCTTATAAAGTTTTTTAGTGTCGATTTTCCATTTTGTATTTCTAGTCATCCTTATTAGCAAAAGATATTCCACGTTATCTCATGATGTTGCTATAATATTCTGAATGTCGCACAACATCGTAAGAATAATGTGTGGCATCTTGTGCTAATAGGGATACCTAATTTATATTGTGGTATTTTGAGGATACTTATATGACTGAGTCTGACTACATCCTTCCACATGACTAAACTGGCACAATAACATGAGCTAATCTGGTTCCGCAAAGTCGCTTCCAACAAAGGCTCCCGACTTAAAATCCAAAGATTGATACGTCATCTTAACGAATTTCAAGAGCTTTCTCGAATAAATCCATGATCAACTTCCAGTATCTACAAGCCGACATTGGGAATTTGTTGCGTCCTCTTCGTCTTAGTGACAGCGCACCTGAACTATTCTCCGCTTCCACACAGAAGAACCCTCACTTTATGGAGGAAGAAACAATCAATAGAACAGACACACATGTGCTTTAACACTAGCGTATTAGTTTGTTTTTGTTTACTTCTGTATTTGATTAGTTTTTCTTTTTCTCTCTTTTTTTGTTGTTATTGTGCATTTCATACCCCATTTTTTTCAAATTTTGCTTTCATTTTTACTGTTTTTGTTTGTATATACAGTGACCTCTCACTTATACGCGCTCTCTTTTATGCGCCTTTTTTTCGCGGTCCCGGCCAGGGATATAGGAAAACGATGATAACTCTTTAATTCATTTATGCGCTGCACTACAAAAGCACCTCTCACTTAAAAGCGTCGCAAAAATTTTCTTAGTTCAAAAAGTTTTTTTCATCAGAACAAGAAAGAAGAACAAAAACCCTTTTTGCTCTGCTTCTAGGAATGCATTCCCTCGCCCTTCCTCTATTGTTCAGATTGCAGGAACACATTCCTCTAACTTATACACAAGGGTGTACGAGGGGGTTCTTGTGATTGACGTCAGTGGAAGTCGCATTTATACAGCAGCCAATTAGAGAGGTTAGTACTTTACGTACCACGTGGCATTGATTGCTAACGAAAGAACCTTTTTCAGAGTTTTGGTTAGATGGTTACGTTTTAAAATGGCTAAAAGAACGAAATTATCTCTTTGGTTTAAAATGGATGTTTTTAAAAAATTCGAAGAAAATCCTTGCACCTCGAAAAAAGCTTTAGCGGAGCATTTTAATGTCCCAGAATCGACATTGAGAGCGATTTTAAAAATCGGGAGCATTTCCATTTTCTTTGTGTTCTTAAAAAATAATTAACGGAAGTTATACACGTATTTGCATTTTGTAACATCTTGTTTACATTTTTCAGTAGTATATGCATAGTATTAATTAACAATACATGTACACTGTATTGATGTTTCACTTTTAAGCTCCCTTTGGTGGTTTTTCACTTATGCGCGTTTTTTTCGTTGTTCCCTGCACCCACGCATAGGTGAGAGATCACTATAGTTTTATATGATATTCCTCTTAGTTTCTTGAATATTAACCCTGAATTTTTGGTTTGTATTTTTGTAACCTTTTCCATCTCTCTGCTTCAGTCATTTTTTGCTAGATAGTCAAGGAGCGTCTTCCGATGTCTCTTCCACTTCATGTCCGCTACACGGTTTAAATAACCAAAAGGTTATAGTCGCATGGGAACGAAGTGGTGTTCCGTTCTGCAATCAACATTCATTTTTTTCGGTTTTTTAGCTTTTTGGTACAGTAAGGGCAGTGATGATTATTTATTAAAAAAATCTAGCATGCGGCCGTCTCTATTTCCACAAATGTTTGACAGGAATGCCATTCTGTATTTATAGAAGAAAATGTTTCATTCATGTTGGACGTGCGCAAAACAAATTTGCCTACTCAGCCTGACTACTATGTTGAAACTATGCGGTTTTACAACATTCCCAGTAGCACATAATATTGTCTAATATCATAAAATTTGCAAAAGTAATATTGCACAATATTTTCCCCAATATTGAAACAGTGTAAAACGTAAGACTTTTTCAATATTGTACATTGTTTTTTTCATAATATTGGATAATGTCATATAATACTCTATAATATTATACCATATTAAATAATATTGTACTATACTGAATAATATAATATTGAATAATATTATATAATATTGCATAATATAACAATATACTGAATATTTAAAAAATACTTTTTAGAATCATGGAAAAATATTAATCACTTAATTCCTAAGTGCTGAACTTCTAGGTAACACTTTGTTATTTTTTGACCACCTCTAATTACAGCGAGCTTTGAACTGGCACCTTACCACTGGACCAGCGAGTCTTGCATCAGAAAGCGTAAATGATGATAATAAAATGTAATTACAGAGTTTGGATCTCTACGAAATTGCATGCACATTCACAATTAATACTGAACAGTCTTTTTAATTAAATTATTTTTTATCTTTAGAATTTCGAGTCCAAAATGAAATTTGACGTCAAAGAGGAAGAAATTTTAGCTCTTATATCTAAGTTTGCTAATTTAATAAATTAAGGCAATAAGGTTATATATTGTATAAAAATATTATATAATATCGTAACATGTTGTAAAGTGATGTAATCATTACCAGCTTTCTGTGAAACGGGGTGAGCCCAAATAATTTTCTTCTACAACACTTTTTGGTCAATCCCCTCGTGACCAAATCTTCACTGTAAAATATGAGTTCTGATGATTGTGCTTCTCATAACCTATGATCACAGACCCTTGCTACATGTGATAAACTTGTGGTTTATCTATTCTGTAACCATTATACTACTCTATGTAAAAATTGTATTAAAGAGATTGATAATTAAATTACATATTAATACGAAATAATTGTTTTATGATTTTATTCCGACGTTTTCTCGAAAAATCTACGACGCGGACCCGAACTACGCCTTTCTTATGTTTTATTTAGAGTAGCTTTTGATGGCTCCATCTGTTTACAGTATATAGAAATACATTTCGTGTATATGCAGTAAAACATTATTTACTACAAATGCTCAAATTTCCCGTAATATTGAAATGTTTTAATTCAAATTTTAATACAATGTTTCTTTTACGTATTGTCAAGTATTCTGTAAATTTCGTATAATCCGAAAGAAAATTCTGCATGTTATAATAAAAAAAAACATGCGGAGTTTGAAATTTTCAATTTAATGCCGATTTTTACTTATATTCTGATAAATATTTTTATTGTCTCACTTTGGGTCCCAGTAATACTCCTCAAGCTCTTAAAAATGGCACCAGAATCAACCTCCTAGCTAAACGCGTTTCCACGCTACACTTATTTATAACCTTACATAAAGCTAATTCATAACAATCACGAGCATGCACCTACACTGGTACGATGACGTCACAGGCAAAAAAATACTATGCGACAAACTCTTATAGATATGATCTATCCGTTGTGGGGTCAACCATTTTTTCCGCGTTATTAATCTCTTAGTTATTAGCGATTCAAATCTGACGGTATTTTGTCACACAAGAAAGTTCGACCGACTATCACTGTAACGAGCGGAAAGACGTTTTCACGTCAAAATCCTATCCATTGATACCTTATTAAAAACCGTAGGCTTTGTAATACTTGAGACAAAGGGATGTTGACAACAAAAGTAGTATAGGATATTATTATTTTAATTTTAAAAAGACATGAAATTTTTTCTTTCGTTAAATAGTTTCTGAAGTCACTGTTGATGAATAGGAAAATAACGGATCATAGGAAATAAATAATATGAAAAAAAAGTGACAAGCCGTTACTAGAAAAAGTCACTTTGTGTGGTCTTAGAGAATTCTTGTTGAAGTGTTTCGAGAACGTTTGGTTGCGTTACACATCAGCACAATCATTTTTTGACCACCTATTTTAAGCGATATGCTTATACGGAAATATTCTAGAAAGTGAGATGGAAAGTCCTCTCAAGTTATTTTAAATGTCTATGTTACATAAATTTATTCTTACTTGAAATCGATAAAATTTCTTATGAACATTAAGTTTTCTGTAAATATCAATGAATCCTAGCTGTTCAATTAATCACTTTTTTGCAGTTCCGAACTAAGATTTTCAATATGCAATTCACAACACAGCTTATGTCAGTGCTTTATCATCCTTATTATCTGTTTCAATTTCTTTTTTTAAAAAAATCTTATCTATTTAATTTTCGTTTGAA
The DNA here is from genome assembly GCA_013235015.1 of Araneus ventricosus. Classification (NCBI taxonomy): domain Eukaryota; kingdom Metazoa; phylum Arthropoda; class Arachnida; order Araneae; family Araneidae; genus Araneus; species Araneus ventricosus. The sequence continues at coordinate 10,317 of BGPR01007937.1, read as the reverse complement.
CATTTAAGTTGTGATTTTGTGATAAGAAAAAGAAAACTAAAACTAAAAATTGAACTTTATTTGTGTTTGGCGGGATACAGTGTATGAAAGGCTGCAAGCATTTATGAAAACTTTGATGATAATTAAATCACAGGAAATCAAATTATTAAGAAATGGTATATAACTACAGTACAAATTAAATCATATAGGGGGAATGCGGGGACATTTATACACTTTTTTTGAAAAGCTAAAAAGTGATTTTACCAGCGGTAATAATTAGAATTAATACGCTACTAGCTGTGTGGTCCGACGTTGCACGGGCTATCTCGAATAATGCGCCATTCTCTGGTGGAGAGAAGAAATGTGGTCACGTGAGGCCTCGGGATTCATATTTTTTCGTATGTCCGCCTCCGTTTTTTTTTTAATATTGTCACTTACTTTCCCCACCACACGTAAATATCCTTTGAAATATAATCTTTTTATTAATTTAGTTTCACATGCCCGCCACCGGTTTATTTTTCCCTACAAATATTGTCACTAAGTTTCCCCAACAGACGTAAATCTGTTTTGAATCCTCTCTTGTTGGATTAAAAACCTTTTATACAAACCCAGATGCAAGAACAACCGATGTGACAGATAGTTAAAGGAGCTGTCGATGACACAATATTTCATTCATTTACACGTTTTTAATTAATATCTTTTTAACTAATTGTAATTTCGGAATTTAAATTGTCAAAACGGATTCCTTAGATTATTTCCCATCTTTTGGCACTTTCAGCTCGATTCAGCATTCAGTAGTTCGTGAGAAGATGGCCGGACATAGATAGATACATACGTTTGTTTACCTTCGGATTTTAATAGAAATAATATTTATGCATTTGTTAATCTAATATAGGATTTCAATCGAGTTTTGGTCATAAATGACGTAATAAAATACTTAATACACTTGTATCCTAAAAATGGATTTGTATCAATCTGCCCCACACTAGAGGTACGGAAATATAGAAAATAATAATGATTAATAAGTGTGGGATCTAAACAAAATTTGTTTCATCAATAAACTTTGTACTCCAAATCAAGGTTTAAAAGTTTATAAAAGTAACAAACTTTTATTTAATCAAAACTCAACATTTTTAATGAGACTGGAGAAATGAAACAATAATGCCTCATAAAATAATTTATCTCTACAAATAATAAAGGAGAATGTGTGTATGCGTGTGTAAAAATGCTTTGGAGGAAGAGAATGTGTACCTCGAAGCCGTTTTTTGAAATTTTAAAGAATTAAAAATTAAGAGAAATTTTAGCGTTCTTCCTTAATGACTTATGAAAAAAAAAATATATAGCACAAAAATAATTTTCACACCATCTGGAAATGCAAAAAATTATCTTTTCGATGATATTAATTAAGTTTCTGTACAATTTTTCTCTCCTATTTTAATAAATTCGTAAAAAAATATTTTAAACTCTCTTAATTTATAACAATTCTTTTCATTTTTGCTATGAAATTCAAACTGTTTTGTTTTCCTAGGTTAAGCAAATACTTAAATGCGTGTTTCTCTTAGATAGTTCATTTTTACGTTTTTTACCACGTTTTTATTAACTCGCTTTCTTGTCTGTCTGTCTGTTCGGTACAAATCTTGCGATCGATTTTAAACTAACTTCCCGATGAGCTGGAGACTTGAAACTTTAAACATAGTTCAGAACTAGATGACAATGCATTATTAATTCGCTTTCTTGTCTGTCTGTCTGTCCGTTTGTCTGTCATTTCATGTTTTGCATGACGCATCCGCAGTACGTTTTTCATTATATCTCGAAAACTATTAACATTACAGACTGAGTTCTTGGGTATATGGATGACCCATGGGATCATCGAAGCACCCCCATATTTTAGCCATATCTTTGCGCATGCGCAGTACGTTTTTCATTATATCTCGAAAACTATTAACATTTCAGACTTGGTTCTTGGGTATATGGATGGACCATGGGATCTTCGAAGCACCCCCATATTTTAGCCATATCTTTGCGCATGCGCAGTACGTTTTCATTATATCTCAAAGGTCTCTGCGTCACATAACTCATTTGTTCAGGAAAATAACAATTTTTTTATTTATGATCAGGTGAAGAGAAACTGAAATAAACCTGAAATTTGTCACATGTCTCCGTCATAATCTCATCAAGATGTTTAAAATCGATTGCAAAATTTCACACACAGAAGATTAAAAAGCAGAAAATAATTATTTAAAAAAATAAAAATTTTAATAGACCACGTTTTTAAAACGGACTAAAAAGTATAAAATAATTTCTTCTAGCTCCATACAGAGTTATAACCCCATACAGATTTAAAACGAAAAACGTGGGGCGCATGCAATATTTAATAGTAAGGAGTGTAGGGAGTAGCTGTCGTTGAGAAAACTCACACAACAGTTCATATTATTTCCATTGCAATAAAATTGTTAGTGACTGAAAAAAACTATTTATACATCAATTATCTATTACATGCGCCCCACGTTTTTCGTTTTGAATCTGTATGGTGTTATAAATCTGTATGGGGCTAGAAGAAATTATTTTATACTTTTTAGTCCGTTTTAAAAACGTGGTCTATTAAAATTTTTATTTTTTTAAATAATTATTTCCATTTTTGGAGAGATTTTCCAAAGTAGTTGCTGTTAAGGCACATTGATGCACACAAAATACGCGTATCAATGTGCCCCGGTGGTCACGCTCAACAACCTCAAAACTTAATATAGTCCAGAAAAATAAATGTTTTTTCCTATCTTTGTAGATTCCCTGGCAGAAAACGTAACTAGCTAAAGAAATCGTGCAACACATACTTAGAGAAAAATTTACTTAGACGAGAAGATTAGCGGTTCGATTCATTTGTAAATTAACTTTTGACTAAACATGACCGAAAAATGTACCGTGTGCAAGGGTTACAGTGGCATACATATGAGGGGATGTGAACATCATGAGCCATTTCAATCATCAAAATTTATGGACTGTATCAATGTTCCCACGTATCAATCTACTCCACCTCCCTCTATATAGGATGAGTATAAAAAAACTTTGCCGATACATGATCCCCTAACAAGCATACTGGTCGAGGGAACGCAATAAAATTTTGAATGCAGGTATTATAGGGTATGCGATCAAGAATGATGTGAAAAACAGTAGTCCAGCTCTTGTGACGTGTTGGACAGCTAAGGACTCTGGGGAGGAAGGTCCAGAGCCAAGAAATACTCTTTTTTTATTAGCACGTGCGTGCAAGAGTTTTCTTTAACAGTGTTTAGTTACATACAGGAAAATTATTAGAAATTATGGAATAATTGTTTACAGTTCCGGCCTCCTTCAGCCTACTCTGCCACATAATCAAAACAGGCCCACTTCCACGAGTGGCTTAAATGAATGATGTCGGTCTTCCGTCGACCGTACTTGAGATTACAGCGACCCAAGTCTATCTTTTCCATCACTAAAGAAAATCGAACCCTTGCTCGTTTCCGTCGTCTTTCAAAAATCCATTCTTCCCGTTATTCCATCCTCGCTCCTCTTTTAACCCTCCTCTCCCTACCACTGGGGGAACGGTCAAAAAAGCCTCTCCACGAATCCTCGTCAATTTTGTAGGTCGGAGTCTATTTCAGCGAGCCATGGTTGGTTCCTTACTTCTTGCTCCTTTTGTCTGTCGCAAGCGGGTTCTCAGGTTGGAGCTATCAATCACTTCCACATCTGTCATTCGGGCTACTTTGTCGGTGTGTTAACGAGTGGTCCATTGTTGACAGGCTGGACTCTCGGCTCTCTTTGTCGGCGTTTTAACGAGATGTCCGTTGTTGACAGGCTGGACTTCCCGCCGAGACACCTGCTCTGTTCAGTGATCCATGGCGTGGGAAAAAGTTGCTGATGTCGCTAATGATCTTGGGGGGATCTTACACTCTCACAGTTACAATTACAGTGACAAACTTTCGAAATTTTCAAATGACAACACCTACTTTTTTTCACGGAAACGTGATCCTTACAGTAATAAAGCTAAAATGGAGTTGGAGCGGTATTTTTAGCTTGAAAAATGGCGGCGCTACGCAGAGACTAAAAAAAAGTGAGAACACTAAACAAGGTCTAGCTCAGTTTGTTTTCGTTCGTTATTCTTCGAAGAACAATGTAACTAAAGCAGAAATTGAATTGATAATGTAGTTTATCGGGGTAACTAAAAAAGAATTAAAAATCTACCAGCTTTATTCAAAATAAAATTTGCAAATTTATTCACATTCCTCAAATTGTTAGAAGTTCAGAAACACAATTACGGATGTTGCGAAATTTCAAATGTTTACTTTTTAAACAATATCTGTCAAGAAAAGGAGAGAAATGTATTCTCCCCTGTCTACAGATGGTACATTTAGAAAAAATGCTTGCTTTAAGGACGGTAAAAAGTTAAAGCAAGCTTATCATCAGAAATATTGATATTGAAAATGCATACCACACTTCGTTAGTATCCATAGAGATTATCTCGCAATTTTCTTGAATAAATCTTTCTAGTGTGTAATATTACCTGATAAAGTAAAAATGTTTGAAGTGATCAATTTCTGGGCTTCATCATTTTATCGACATCGACACACTTGTAAATAACAGTATAAAATTCTAAAGCAAAAATTTAGAAGTAGTGTTTCAAGATAGTGTTATAGCCTGCATGCGGTTTTTTTATTCATTCAGTGTTTCTGCTCAAATTCAAACGATGATTTCATTTTTTCGATTATCGAGAATTATCAGTCGTTTTGTGATAAGAGTATTGTTTACAATTGCACGAAAATTTTGATAATGCAGACACATATTAGATGGTAGGAGCCACTATATCGTTCCTTTTTGTTGCATCCGTGGTCGGAATATGTAACTTACTTTAAGAAAGAAAAACAATATTATATTTTGGTTTACATCGGCTGAAGAATGATCGCCATTAAGAAATCCTTTATATTTGTTGGAGTTTTATTATTATGTATTAACTTTTGCTGTGGTCAAGGTAAGAAAAACTTTCTTCTGTAATAACGAAAGATCGGGTCTTTATTTTGTGTTATTGTTTAAAAAACGTTTATTACAAAAATCTACCCCGCATTACCGCTAATACTCTTCCTGATGTGAGATTTTATGTTATTTAAACCTTTATGTTTATTTGCGGCTAGTGCCACAGATAATTCATTTTGTGTGAAATTTCACATATCTAGTGTTTTCTGAAGGTTTCCGTAACGAAATGTTCTGCTGTGTTATGAAGGAACTGACGTGATAATCTTGATTTCCGGAACGCAGTGTTCCAGGTTTTGATTTTACCAAAGATCGACATTGCCTGGGGACATGGTCCACGTTAAATCCGTCAAAGGTCATTGTCCTCCAGTTGGATTGGAGAGGAAAGACTGGCTCTGTTGTCATCTTCATCATCTCACCACGGTTCAAAGCTATGAGGTCTGTTACAAAATAGCACTCAAAATGGGACATTAAAGCAAGATGTCTCGAAAGGTCGTATACAGGCTTTTAGTGTAGGTCTGGCATACAGAAACAAGCCATTTTAGAAAATGGGGCAATGGAAAATGGGGCAATAGAAAATGGGGCAATAGAAAATGGGGCAATAGAAAATGGGGCAATGGAAAATGGGGCAATAGAAAATTGGGTCGAAAACGCAAAAGGGTGCCGCTACAGGGTTCTCTTTGTCAGTAAATTAAGTAAATGAAAAGTATATACAACGTAAAATGTACAGCAAAATTTAAAGGGCTGTTAAACGATTGTTTTCTTCTGTGCTAAAATTTAATCTGGACAAAAAATTTAAGTTCTGAAACAGTTTATGCAAAGAGATAGAATCGCTCAGTTTGACTTTTGCGACAATCAAAAAATAATTAATTAAATGGTGCTGCAAAAGTAAACGCCAGTATTACGTGATAAGGTGAATCATTTGTAACTGTCCTATGAGAGCGGAAATAAATGCATGTACGTGGAAAGGAATTGTCATTCAAGTCTAGCTTATCTCTTGAAATGTTTTTATGAGCTATTTTATTGATATCCATTCAGTTCACAGTGATTTATTGCCGCGTGCTCATCAGTGTTACATTGATAAGAGAAATTTCTAATCATAATTGGTCCTTGTTATAAAAAATATGCATTCTATTGTTAGGCAAATGTAATGCTAATGTTTTATGGAACCCTGGTGTATCAATAGGGGAGGGGGAGTGTTATGGGGAGAATAAAATGCCTCGGAGGTCAGCCTAAAGGAAGAAGGCTCCGCAAATGCGTTTATAGTATTTTTTGAAGCCGAATATAAAAAGCGGGTCGAAAAAATGCTAATATTATTAAGGTTTAGAAACAATCAACAAGAAAAAAATAGAATACATTTAAAAAGGAATCTTAACTTAAACTTTAAACTAGAACAGCGAAAAAACAACCAAAAATATTTTTATTTAAAAACAATAAAATTTAAATATTAAAATTTAGGAAAAATTAGAAAAAAATAAATACAATGTTTAAGTAGCGCGCAATTGCAGCAGAAAACAAAAAAGAGAGAACAATAGAGATCAATATCATACAAAGATAGCCCCCCCCCAATAAATATATAAATAAAATAAATAAATAAAAATAAACTCAGAGTTAATCGAATAAAACCAAAAGCAAACAAGGAATCCATTCTAGTCCACTTTTTCGATTAACTCTGAGTTTAGTTTTATTTATTAATTTTTTTGGCTATCTTTGTACGATCTTGATTTCTAATATTATTAAACTATAGTTCTACTTGGCGCCTAATCAAATAAGGGCATACTTTCCCTTAGCATGAATAATTTAAAATTAATATCCTATGAATTTATTAAGCATGGTGTTTAAGCATTTAAGAAGTTGATGTATTAGTTTTAGATGAAATTATAGCGCTCTCTGATGCCTTGTGATCAGTGGCGAATCTAGCCGCCCGGGCGGGGGCGGGGGGCTGAGGTCATAAAAACTTTGTATCGTCGTGATGAATGGCAAACCTCAAGGCTAAAGTAAACCAAAACTCTTTAAGTTTACAGACTTTTCTCACCTGACAATAAGAATCATAAAAAAACAATACAATACTTTCGATAATTTGATAAAAATTACAATGAAATAACTAGCCAAAAAATGTCTTTGACCGCGTCAAAGTTACAAGTATAAGTGGAATGACTACAAAAGTAGGAAAATTTTCGAGTCTGTCAAGCCAGAAAGTAATGTTGAAACGTTTTTATTTTTTTTAAAGAGGGAAATTAAGAAAAAACAGTTGTAATGATGTTAAATAAAATCAAGAATTCTGGCTTGGCTCTGGGGGGCTGTAGCCCGATAGCCCCCCCCCTGGATTCGCCACTGCTTGTGAGATTATGCACTTTAAGCATTATTTTCTATCGGTTCAAAACCTTTACCTGATCATGGGTATGCAAGAAATTTTTCAGTGAGTAATATTAAGTTTGGGAGTTGAGTATTTGGTGGAAATTCAATGACTCACAAACCACATGAATAAATGGTCTTTCTACATCCAGATATTTAGAGGAAAAACAGAAGCAAAAAAATACGAATATATGCACCTTTACTACACTTTACATTTATTAATGATTTTTAGCGACTTTGACAAGCTGTTTAAAACTTTAATGAGATTTGTCCACATTTTTATCGCCTAATTACTTAGGCATATATAATTAATTGTTTTGAAAATGCAAGGTAGATATTTCAGCGCATTTTCGGTTCTGTTTAAAGTTGTTTTTCTCTAATTGTGGAATTTATATTGGTGTGAATTGTTAAAATTTCTATTTGTATGAATTCACTGTGTATAAAGGGCTGAGGTTTTTTTTAACCTTTTGAGCCCTATCCCGCCTCAAACCGCCCCATTCGACAGAGGTCGTACTCGGGCGGTTTTGGGTGCCTGAGTGAATTTTACGGGAGAAAAGGGGTTCCTTTCTTTGTTGACAATTGATCCCCCAAACTTGGGTGTCGTCCTCCTGGAATTTCTCTAAAGAAAGGAAGGATTTCATTCTGTTTCCGTGAACGAAAATTTGCTTCAGTTTTTTGAGGTACTGGAATTCTCACTCTAGCCGTGTTCAGAGAGTTAAAGAACACTTTCAAAATATTTAATAAAATGTAATGTTTTTTTCTTGTCTATTTCTACTTATTTTTATCAGCTTTTTCATTTATCTGTACTTTCCGTGATATTAGATTATTATTAGAAACTAGAAAAGCACCCGTCGTTGTAAGACGGATGCAAATTGCCTCTTCATTCGGAGAGATTTCCCGTCAAATTCAACGTGTTTAGATAGATACAGATGCGAGAGAAATGTTTAACATTGATTGGAAACAAATAAAATAAACATATGTTTTATGACAGGAAATCTTTTTTTTTATTTACACATTATTTACATATTTTTTTATTCAAAAAATCATCGTGGTATCCATCCGTGAAATCCATCGTCCATCGTGGCGTCCAAACTCTATCACGCGCATGATATACCACTGACGTAATTTACTACTTTCTATTAAAAAAACGGTAACTAATTTGAAATATATAATTAATATAATTTAAAATTTCTCGGGAACTATTGATCATAGCGAGATAAATTTTATATCAATCTATATTTTATTTCACTACTTTAGAGCTATTAAATTTGAAATTAGAACGACAATTACTTTTTTAAATTTAAAATTACTGAAATTTAGGCGCTCTGGCAATGAAATAATGCTGTTTAACGTCTCACAGTGCTATGGCTTGAGTTTTATTGTTGGTGACGTCAGAGCGTTACCGAGAGATCTGGACTATTATATTAGTAATTAGAGTAAGTTATTAAAGAAAACGATTCTTTCACTAAATAAAATTACATTAAAAATATCTGCAGACACTAGATTCAAGTGATGCGTGCTTCCATAGAGGTCTTTTAAAAGGCTTGCCACCATTCAAAGTTCATTTAAATGTAATGCTCTATATATCGCACTAACAAATTCTTCCATTATAACACCACTTCGTATTTTTTGAACATTTTTATTTATTATTAAAACATAAAATTCGGAAAAACGTTCGCATCCATAATTTTTTTTCGAACAGATTTCTGCAAATACGCAATTTATCAACTATATTTTGAACAACATTAATAAGAAAACATTTTGAAATTTAGAAAACATTAAATTTCCTAAAAAATACTACAGAGAAAAAATACTTCCATTCTATCGTATCAAAATTTTGAGAAGGTTATAAATTCTCGGAAAAAGGGTAGCTTAGAGCGATTCATTTGGCATTTTTTTCCCTTATCAATTTCATTTCGACAAATGATTACAGATTTTGTACATCTGATTCCAAAGATCATATTAACCATGGCCATTTGATTTTATTTACTGACAGGATAATGACCTAATTTATACGAAATTTTCGCGTAATTTAAAACTTTTTAAACGGCTTCACAAATGTAACCTAACTATATTACACAAGGTTATTTTATTTATATGATACTGAATAGATAAATGTATGAAGAAGAAAATTGCTCGTTATAATCGGATGGTACAAAACTAGGATAAATTAAGTGTAGATGCAATTTTGTGACGAATTACATTTAAAGAGAAGATATCAGCACGTTAATGTTTGTAGTAATATAAAGATATTATCCAAAATTTTTTGATATAAATAATATTCCATGAAAACATTGACATAATATTAACATAACATTACATAAACTGCTTACGATATTGTAGAATTCACGATATTGTGAAGTATCGTGACAATATTGAACACTTTTATATTACCTTTTCCTTATATATACCTTTTGCTATTAGGGATCCAAAATTTTTTTCCTAAGAATCTTAGTAAAATTAAATTTAAAGGAATGTAAAATGTAAAAAGATAAATTTTTATTTCACGCAGACTTATTGATCTAAATGGTTCAATTTAGGCAACTGTTTGCGGTCCTATCTAGGAAACTTTTGGTCCCTACCCAACTTCTAAAAACAGATATTTTTTTATTGATTTTAACTTAATTTATATGTAAACAGTTTTTAAGTAACAAATATTGTGACAAGCTGAAATGGCCAAACATTTTTTCTTTGGGGGGGGACACCTTAATGAGAGTTAGTTTTAGTATCTAGCGTATAAAAAATTTTAATTCAAAAGTAATTTTAAATAGAATAGTAAAAAAAATAACAAAATCCGAATAGTTTAATACAAAAATTGACAGGGCAGTCGAATTTGGGCCACACTCATCTGCAAACATGAAATTTTTTTTGAAAAAAATATTCATAAGAATAATGTTCCGAAATTTAAACGATACTTGTTTCTAATTTGAATAAATTCAAAAATACACAGCCTTTTTAAAGCAAATGAAAGCACAAAATTAAATT
>BGPR01007936.1:33227-64050 GCA_013235015.1 Araneus ventricosus | reverse complement strand
CGGGCCATCGCCCCCCCCCCCACCTTCTACAATCGTGAAACCGGCTCTCAAAATCACCAATGAGATTAGCTAAGCTACCTGAACTATGAAGATTGGATTCCTGCCTCCCTTGTTTCCCCTCCCACTCCACCAGATAAGTTTTACTCTGCATTTTAAATTTTGTAATTTATTATTTTATACTGTAATGTATCACATAGAAAATTTTAGTTCAAGGGACCTTGGAAAATCAAACAAAATTATTTGAGTAGACCATGTTAAAGTTACACGAGGTGTTGGGATTAAGTAATTGATTGAATAAATATCCTATAAGTTGTAAGTCACGATTAATGGTAATGTTACAGTTGCTGCTTTGTACAATTTTAAATAAGTTAGTAAAAAAAAATGCAAGTAATATTTGATAATATTAAGTTAAATGGGATTCAAGGATGTGTCGAATATATATATGATTACATATGTATAGATAATAATACCTAAAAAGTTCTATTCCATATAGATTGAATTTTTACATGCGGTTTTGACTTGGTGAAATATTTAGATTAATTGATTATTCTAACAGTTTAATTGAAGAATAAATGATGTGCAATAATTTTCTACACCTTTTTAATTCTTTGTTGACGTAAGCCTTAAAAGAGCAGATCATATTTGATAATGTGAATCTTAAGTAATTGAAATGTGTGTGACATGTATTTAATAGAAGATTAATTTATTGGAGAATAATGTGTGTAAAACCTTCTTATAAATCTTTACCATATATTAAGAAAATTGATGAATGAGAAAACATATGAGTGTTGCTGTATTTAAATCACATTTGAATATTTTTTTAGCTGATTGCAATTTGTTATTTGTTGCATGTTATTGTATGTTCTAGGATGTTTAATACGGAAAAAGATTAATGACAGGCTAAAAAAAATCAATAAAATAATGTTTAAGGATAGGATAAATAAGAATAAATTAAGATTTGTTGGTGGCCACTATTATTTGAAATTTCTTTTGTAATGAACAGTTGCTAATAAGATAAAGTTATATATATTTAATGTAAAAGATGCAGCATAAATTGATTGATTTTTAAACACAAATGAATTTTAAGAATAGAATCCTTTTGTTTAAACTGGGTCGACCCTAAGCAAGAATAATATCTGATACATTGAATCAGTTTCCTTTTATTGTGTTTTATTAACATTTGTTTTGGTGTTTGTGTTTTGAATTTATTTTATGTATTAACATTGATTATAAGGCAAAATAAGAGATGAGTATCGTATTGTAAAGTGGTAGGGTTAATTGTGTTGTTAATAAATGTCATTAGTTTAAGGTGATTTGGTCTCTGATTTATTTGCCACCCCTATGACAGTGATGGAGGTAACTATTTGGTGTAACCTGGGTTAGCTTTATAAAATATAACATCTAAAATTTAAAAAAAAAAAAATTACACAACGCAAAATCTTAAGATCTTTATGAATTATCTTGGTGTTGAATTTGGTGATTATTTTAATGATTAATTAAGAACTGAAATTAAATTGAAGTTATGCTAAATTGTGACTAGAAGGGAATTAATTATTAAATTATTTGTTTGATCAAATGCTATTATACTTGCCTTGCACTTGTAAATATGATTTAAGATCTGAGATGGCATGAATCTAAAGGTAAGTAAATTTGAGTATATGGTGTATTGTTATTTTGAGTTATCTGAATACTGAGAGTAAGAAGGTATAAATAGTAGAAAATTTAAAAGTTTATAGTTTTGTACTAATTTAAAAGTTCATAATTGCACTTCTTATAATCATAAATTATAACTTCTGATAATAATTAATATTATAAAAAGACAAGATTAATCAATCAGTTAAATATTTTACGACACATCTCTGTATTGTTTTGGATTAGGGTTTAAGTAGTAACTAGCCTCCTTCAGCGACCAGCTGTTCACCGGTAATATTAACAGCCTGTAGCTATGCTTGCAACTGGGCAAAATAAATTGGCTAATTGGCAGTTGTAGATGCTGAGGGACTCTCCCAAAGCTTTATTTTGCAATATATCTCAAAAATAGAGGGTGTTGGGTGGCAGGAGGCCATTGATGTATATATAAAGCTTTTATATGAAATAAAAATTGTCGAAATGGGTCCAGCGGTTGGGGCTGGGGGGACTCTGTCAAGATTTTTTCCCATAGAGAATGTATAGTGGAGTAGTGTTTTTTCGATTTCTCTCGAAAATGGAAAGTGGTAGGCAACCATTGATGACATATCTAGACGTTATAAGTTTCCGACGATTTTAAAAATTGTTAAAATCTGTCTGGTGTTGGAGTGGGGGATTCTGTCAAGGTTTTTCCCCATAGCGAATGTATAGTGGAGTGGTGTTTTTATCAATTTCTCTCAAAAATAGTGGGTGGTGGTGGGTAAGCGATGCTGATGACATATCCAGATGTTAACTTCCATATGAAATAAAAATTATCGAAATCGGTCAGGAGTTGGGGCTGGGATACTGACCATCTGGTTTTGCCAAAATATTTTAAATGTATAGATAGCAAATGTATAAACATTCAACGCCTTACCATATTCACTTTGCTGATGATAGAAAGGCTTAAAAATGTATGATTTACATATTTGTCTTCATGTCATTATTATTAAAAGATATATATATATATATATATATATATAATAATTCAAGAATTCTTCCATTTTTATTTGTCTTGTGCTTTTAGAGGGGATGACGGCAATTTTTAACGGATTTCGTTTGTCGTTAGCAGAAAAAAGCACAAATTAATATCATGAGCGAGATTCTCTTCCTGACGAGCGGCTCGCTATGATATTTTTTAATTTTATTTTGGTTTTTGTCTATTTTTGCCATTTTGTCTTGACTGTTTTTGAGTTTTTGTCTTGTATATATAATATATATATATATGCATATTTGTTTTAACAGTTTGCTATGAAACCTGTGAGATTTGCTATGGATCAAATGACACGGATTGTTCATCATGTAAGAATCCCTTATTCATTAAAAATGGAAAATGTGTTCCTCACTGTTCGAATGGTTTCTTTCAAGACAATGGAGTTTGTTATGGTAAGCATTTACTTTTTTTAGTTTTAATCTTCTGTTCTGTTGATTCATCACTGAAGATCTGAGTTGTGAATAGATTTATAGATTTGCATCCATTTTTTTCAGCTTGTCATCCATCTTGTGCTACTTGCTATGGATTTAATGTTGATGAATGTTATACTTGTCCTTTTGGCAGAACATTCAAATATGGAAAATGTATACCATCATGTAAAGAAGGGGAGTATATGAATTTGGAAGGTGTATGCATTAGTAAGTATTGTGACAAAAATTTTAATATCAAAAATTTGAAATTGCAGCGGAAACTATATCAAAAGTATTTTTAAGCATAAATTTATTCGATGATCTAAAATTGAGCACTTTGACTGAAACATTTCAAGACACTTGCAAAAAAAAAATTAGATTAGATATTCTCTGTGTCTTCATATTTTTTAAATCTGTTTTCTAACTGAATTATTAAAAATTAAAATTAATCTTTATTTTTATAGTTGATCCTGAAAGTTTCGTGTAAAAGCAGTCGTTATCCTTTTTATTGAAAAAATATTAAACCTATTTTAATGTGATATTTTTGATATTATTATGGTTTTCTACCATTTTTATGTAACTCAGATCTACACTATTAAAATTCGTAGTTTGTATCTATGTCCGGCTATCTTCTCACGAACCGCTGAATCCTGAAACGAGCTGTATGTACCAAAAGATGGGAAATAATCCAAGGAATCCATTTCGACCATTTAACTTCCGAAATTACAATTAGTTAAAAAGATATTAATTAAAAAGTGTCAAAATGAATGAAATATTGTGCTGTCATCTATCGGCAGCTCCTATAACTATCTATCACATCGGTTGTTCTTGTATCTGGTTTGTATAAAAGGTTTTCTTTTTCAGGTAACTTCCGCGTTTTGGTGTTTTGATTTATAAACATCGGGAAAAATCGTTTTCCTGCCCTTTTTTCCTTTCTTTTTTAGTCGTACGGTGTTTCATTTCGCAACATTTACGTTTGTTGGGGAAAATATTTATTTATTTTTATCCGTTTTTTCCCATTATTATTTAAATACTGGCAAGACGAACATATATGTTTCTGGTGTTTAGTTTATCAGTTTGGTGTATTATTAGATCGTTTATCGTTTCTGTTTTTTTTATTTCATATTATTCTTCCTTTTGCAAAAAAATATGCTAACCTGTTTTAATTTATAAACATTAGAATTCTCGCGTTTTCATTCACGCCATACTGTTTTAAGGTAGTAAAAAGACTAGAACTGAAAGTTTTAATCCAACAAGAGAGGATTCAAAATAGATTTAAGTTTGTTCGAGAAGCTTAGTAACAATATTTGTAGGGAAAAAACAGAGGCGGGCATATGAAAAAATGTGAATCCCGAAAAACGCTGGGTTATTAGCTATAAGGTAATTATAAGGCTAGATTTAAAAATTTTAATTAAATAACATAGAATTCAAAGAAGATTTACGTTTTTTGGGGAAAGTTAGTGACCATATTTGTAGAAAAAATAAACCGGAGGCAGGCATATGAAATTAAAGTAATAAAAAGACTAGATTTGAAAGAATATGTACATTTGTTGGGGAAAAAGTAAGTGACAAAATTTGTTTAAAAAAACGGATCCGGTCATATGAAAAAATATGGATTCCGAGGCCTCACGTGACCACACTTCTTCTCTCCACCAGGGAATGACGCATTATTCGAGATAGCCCTCGCAACGCCGGGCCACACAGCTAGTATAGCATATTTAGTGTATATAATCACTTTATTAATCAAAAAAGCTCTGAACTCTGTATATTTTCACAAATTTATAACATATTTTTCTTTGGGTTAATAGGTTGCCATGAATCCTGCTCTGACTGCTTGCTGAATAGTACTGAGGGTGAAGGTTTTCAATGTTTACAGTGTAAAAATCAGCAAATGTCGATTCTATATGGTGAATGTGTAGTGAATTGTCCTCCAAACTTTTATCTAAATTCATACCAAATTTGCCAAGGTGAGGTATTTTAAAAAACATTTAGACTTAAATTTTTTCTTTAAGACATAAAAGTTGTTAACATGCTTCATTTGCAGAATGCCACCCTACCTGTGCAACTTGTGAAAGAAGTGGAGCTACATCATGTGTCACCTGTTGGAGTGGAAATTATTTAACTCATTTAGGTACCTGTGAAGCGCAATGCCATCAAGGATATTTTCCATCTAAAGGCTTTTGCCAAGGTTTGTAAATTAATCTTAAAATATGTGTAACCTATGTGCAGTGGTAATTTGTAACTATGGGATGCTGTAACTTATACAATACTATAAAGTGATGCATTTCTATGTAACTTAAATTTTGCATTTTATTAATTAAATTTGAATAATTTGACAATTATTTAATAATAAATTCATAATTAGATTTCCGCCTTGAAGACGATAAGTTTCGTTCATAAAGAAATTTCAACCAAGCAATTATTGATTTTTTTATTAGTTTTAATTAAAAATGAATTTTCGCAATTATTTTTCCTGCATTCCATGCTCTCATTTTTAAAAATTTATGGAACTGCGACTGAACAATAAAATAAAATCATGAAGTGTAAGGTTAAAATAAATACGCATCTACGTAAATTATTTTTGTATTTATTTAGAAGAAAATTTTATAATACAATATTTTTTAATTAGTTTTTATTTGTATTTAATTAACTTTCTTTTTTTTTTATTTTCAAATTTTGGGCACTTGAAAATTTTTTTTGCAGTGGAACAACATTTAAAATGCCATTTCTAACATCTCTAGGAGTGCGCATATTAGCAGTCCCTTCTTCCCTTCAAACATGGTGAAGGAAAAAAATGCCCATTTTCACTGAATATGCGCAACAGTAGGAACACAGAACTAATCGAAAATTTAATCCTTCCATAAGTTTTTCTTCTCTACGAAGTGAAGAATACCATTTCCCTTTATGTTTGCCTTGAAGACTAAAAGAGCCAAATTGGAAATTGCATTAAATCATTGACAGGTTTAAATATTATGCAAAATATTAAATTAATTAGTGATTAAATTTATATACTGAAAAAAGTTATTGTGTTACAGTTCCTATACAGGAGCTGCCCCTGCCTTACGTGTGTGAATCAGACATATACAATGTTTTTACTTGAAAATTTCATTTCAGGTGTAACATTTTAGCAAATATATATTGAATCCTTTCAATGCTAAGAAAAAGTGTATGCACAAAAAAAGGTAAATTTTTTTCTTAACATAATGAACAACAAGATTGTAAGCATAGCGGTAACGATAACTCCTCGTTGCCAACTAGACAGTGCGCAAATATAAGAATGGCCTACTGCCAGGCTCTGGCCTGCATGCAGAACAGTTTCCATTCCAGTGTGATTTTTTATTGCTTATATAACTCATTCCCTACGAGAAAGCTGATGAGCTGCCCAAAGGGGCAATCACGTCCACGGAGGCAGCAGTGCTCACGGTCCCCCTTCCCAGAAGCATTGCAAAACAAGATCTCAAGCTGCGAGCACTGGTCAAGTTGGGATGATGACATTAATGGCCGCTCCACATATGAAATCATAAAGAAGATGGGACTTCGGAATCATCAATGACCGAGACAGCTCATCCAGTTAATCACAGGGCTTGGGTCCTTCCCATCCTATATTTTCCGATTCGGAAAACACCCGGACAACTGTTGTGCCTGTGGAGAACCTAGCTCGCCTCTTCACTATGCCACCAAGTGCCGCCTCACGCTTTCTTACCACCTCAGGTGTCCAGCAGATCAACATATAAAAGCCTGGATGAAATCAATAACCAACCACTGCCTGCTAACAAGCAAAATAATAGACCTCCTCAACTTTATCGCCAGCCAAGAAGACCTACTTAAATCGGAACAACAAGAATAACCCCACAATAGCCTACATTGTTCATCCCACTGCAAAGCTCATGTCTTCCACATCACACCCTTCTTCTCCTCTCTCCTGGAACATTCCGTGCCAGATACAGATCATCAGTTTGAGTGTCTCGGGGCCCAACCACATGTTCACCACACGTCAGCGGCGAATCCAGAAGAGGGGTTATCGGGCTGCAGCCCCCCCCCAAGAGCTAAACCAAAATTCTTGATTTAATTTAAAATCATTATAACTGTTTGATCTTAATTTTCATTTTAAAAAATAGTAATAAAATCGTGACAACATTGGTTTCTGACTTGACAGGCTCGAAAATTATCCTACTTTTCTAGTCATTCCACTTGCACTTGTAGCGTTGGCGCGGTCGAAAACATTTTTGGCCAGTTATTTCATTGTATTTTTTATTAAATTATCGAAAGTATTGTAGTGTTCTTTATTATTCTTATTGTCAGGACAGGAAAGCCTGTAAAGTTAAAGTGTTTTGGTTTATATAAGCCATGAGGTTTGACATTCGTCACTACGATACAAAATTTTTATGACCTCAGCCCCCCCCCAGACCCGAATCCTAGATTCGCCACTGCCACACGTCTAACTTGTCATCAACAGCATCATGTAAAAGTACATGTGATTATTCTAGGACGTAGAGTCTAGTTTAGTGTATATATTTGTGCACATATTAGTGTTTATGTCTGTATTTCCTCTCTTTGTATCCTTATGTATAAAATGTAATTTTTTTTTGCTCTTGCTTTATTGATAAAACAAGCATACCCACCCAACCGACAGGGAGTCCGAGTTCGGGGGTATGTTGTGGTGTAATGATATGTGCTAGAAAAGGACTTACTTTTTGTTCCCCTTTTTTTCAGAGCAATTCTTAAACTAAGGTATTTATTTTCCAGTGTGAATTTTTGGAGGATTGATTTTTTTTAAATTTATTTTCAGTTTGTAGTCCCAATTGCCATCATTGCATCAGTGCATCCGAATGTCTTCAATGCAAAGGAGATCTTGTTCTACAATTTGGAGAGTGTTTACCTTTATGCTCTGATCAGCATTATATAGATGGTGTTAGCAGGCAGTGCACAGGTTACAAGATGATTCTTGTTTCATTTTTCTCTTGGAATTTCTATTATTTTACTTCTGAGTATTATATTTATCTTTGTACTTACAGAATGTTCAAGGGAATGCAACACTTGCCGTGGGCCATCTGCAAGTGACTGTACCTCATGTGTGACTGGAAAATTCTTCCAAGATGGTTCATGTGTCTCAAATTGTTCTGATGGCTTTTTTAAAAAAGGAATTATATGTGAACGTAAGCCTTTTGACTGTAAAGATATGATGTGTCGTAATCATTTTAAAATGTGATACTCTTTAAAAATGTCTTTAAATTATATATATATTCATACATGCTAACTGCTACGGATTCTCCGTAGTTTCTACCGATTTTTTTGAAAATTTTCGCAAATTACGGAACTACGGATAAGATTAATATTTCTACAGAAACAAGTTTTTTAGTTGTATTCCTTGATGACATGGTGATCGAGATTTTTTTCTACGTTTCATGTTTATAAAAATTTCATATAATTTATTTCTAATTCTTCTAATTGTGTGTGTGTGTGTGTGTCAGATAAGATTTTTTCCTTAAATTATAAATTTTTGATTACTTAAAATATGATGAAATATATGAATGTGCATAAATTCAAAATTTTGATAAAAGTCTTTTACCGTGTGTATGTGTGTGTGCGTGCGCGCGTCTACCACCCTCATAGACCTTCTGCTATTGGCAACCACCTTTCCAATATTGGCATGTATGTATATTAGTGGAAATTATAATTGTGCATTTCATTTTTCCCAACTACTCTTTCTATTTTTTATATGCGTTTCCAATTTGTGGATTCAAAAATAGAGTCTACTTCATACTTCTATATCTCATATCATATTCCATATGAGGATAGAAAAGATGCCAAAAGCTAAAGATTTTAAAGATGCCAAAATGTTTTGTTATGTATATGTTTGTTATATTGTGTTTACTTTCCAGCACAATAAAAGTGCTTTACAATGACCATCTGTAAGGAAATGAATTCAGGTTAAGTAGCTTAATGATAAGTCATGGGATAAATGCTATACCTAGGTATCTACAAACCAGTTATTTTGAGAGAAGCATACAATGGCGGGGCGATTGGGGCGAAAAAGTAGGGGGGAGCATAAAATTTAGAGAAATCTAAAAGTACCTCGGAGTATAGGGGCAGACAACAAAATTTAAAAATTTATCTGCAAACTTTGTTAACTTTCCCGCACACTATTGCTTTTTAATAATTCTTTTAAGCAGCTAAAATGAAAAAAAAAATGATTTTTTCATCAAAAAGTGGGAGGAACTCCCCCCCCCCCCCGACTTGCCGCCTCTGAAAACATAAATGAATGTTGCTGCTTTCAGGATTTTTGAGAGAATGTGAAAACCTGAATGAAATTATATGCAGCACCTAGGGGTTGTCTGCAACAGTTACCCAATCATAATATACTGTGAACGTGCCCTAATGGCACTTAGTCATAATTGACCAATTCTGTAATTATCTATATATAACATTTAAATTTTTCATGATTATAGAAAAACTGGACGTTAAATAAGGACTTTTGTGTATTGTATAGTTTAGCTAATTCTGTATTGATATTAGAGTACTATTTGTGTGACAGGATGTATGATTATTTGTATTTATTTTTGTAATTAATTGGGCTTAGAAAGCTTCTTTAAGTGAACACTTTTCTCGCAAACTAGAAATATGAGATATGAATATGATTAAAATTATTTATTTGACTGTTTAATAATACTCAAAATGCCATGTTTTGACACTGATTATTTTTATTTAAACAGCTTGCGATTTAAAATGTAAAACTTGCTCCAGCTCTAGTCGATGCATTACTTGTGATTTCCCTCTCCTTCTACGAGATGGTGAATGTGTAGATGATTGTGGTACTGGTCAGTATGCTGATTATGAAATACTCACTTGCAAACGTAAGTAGACATCTTCACTGATTCTGTAGAATGAATATCACATGCTATCAGAGCCAGAATATTATATAGGCAAAGTAGGCAACTGTCTATGGGTAACGCGACTTTAGGGAGCCCTGAGGCCTCGAGATTTTTTGTATTTATTTATTTTTTTATTGCAGTGCTTTCAGAATAATTTAATTTTATGCTTTCATTTAATTTACAAAGGCCGTCCACTCGAACTTATTCAAATTAAAATCAAGTGCCGTTTACATTTTGGAACACGATCCTAACAAAATTCCTAATTAATTACCTTTTGCAGGTTTTATGTTATGTTGTTTTGCAAATTTTAAAAAATATGTTGCTTTTTTAGTTTAATATAAATGTCCGATCCTATAGCCAAATAGTATTTAGATTGTGTTAAAGTTTTTTTACTATTTTGTATAAATTACGTTTGAATTTTAATTTTGCATTTTTTTATAAGTGATATACAATACTGAAACCAACTCTCTCGAAAGTGATCCGCATTTAAATTATTTACTATTTTAGCTCATCAAAATTTGCTACTTAAAACTGTTTATATAAATATTAAATTAAAATCGATACTAAAATATATGATTGTGGAAGTTGGGGATGGGAAAGGGGAGGGCCAGAAACTTACATTGCCTATGGGCCACTAGAGGGCTGAATCCGGCTCTGTATCATGATATTGTTTTAATTTTTTATAATACATGAAAGAACTATAAAGTTTAATCTTTATTTAGCTTGCAGTCCAGGATGCGCTTTCTGTTTGTCTCCAGACGAGTGTGGTTTATGCAGAGATGGATACCATTTACAAAATTTCGCCTGCATGAAAATATGTCCAGAGAATTATTTTGAAGATCCAGTGTCTAGAATTTGTAAAAGTATGTTCCATTTAGATAAATTAAGATCATTTTTCAGAACTTTGTGAGGAATATCTAAGAAAAATTTGATTAATTTTATCTTTTTAACACTCTCGCGGACATCTAGCTTATGTTATTCGCTTTTATGTCATTTGTTGGGACACCTAAGCTGCTTGAATAACAATTCGTGTTCAAAAATGTGCGTCGCACGCCTCCTTGCGTTTTAGCTTGTTATCGCGAACTTGAACGGGATATCACGCTTTATCCCAGCAAGTAGAGCGGCAAATGCCGCTTTGCCCACGAACATGTTAAATAAATATTAAAACCAGCGGGAGTGGTCTCCCCTAAACTTTCTCGTATACTCCTAACACATGTAGAGAAAACTAGAATAATAAAAGACGTCAAATAAACGTGGTTTGAAGGATCAAAACAAATCAAATCCCCAGCGCATTCCTTTGCGCAACAGGACCTGGCGAGACTCCCTAAATGTTTGCTTTCTTACAAAATCGCGCCAGAATTGGTTTTTGGCAAACTGCCAAGTTTTCGCAGTGCCCCTTCTTCTTTGCACAGGCATTGCCACCAGTAGGCATGTCCATGGAGTTAGCTTCAAAACTGAACAAGTATCCGATTATACAGACCGACAGACAGTCAACCCTTTGAAGTATTTGGCCCAAAATTTTTTACGGACCTACATTCATGACGATAAAACTATGTACCAAATTTTATCCATCTAGCTATTCAAGTTTTTGAGTTATAGTGTTCACATGACCACGGACATACAGACAGACTTCCCGTTGACAGATTTTATCAAAATTTGATAGAAACCTGCAAATTATGTTTAAAGACCACATACCAAATTTCATCCCCGTAGCTCTAATAGTGTTCGAGTTATCGTGTTCACAGACACACAGACAGACATAATTTTTCGGACTCAGGGAGGTCTAAAACGTGGAGATTCGTCAAAATCTCGAGTTCGCATTTTTTGACGATTACAATACTTTCTCTTTGCATACTTCGTATACCAGAAAGTAAAAAAAATGCCAAACTTTTCTTTCTAAGATTATTTTATTCCTTAAGTTTTGAAATTTTTTTCACTGCCCTCCTGATCAGGCCACAACAAGATAATGCAATTCATTAAGGCGCGTATACACTGGCCAGCCGAACGGTTTGCGAGCAGCTGGTTTGTAGATTGGGACGGTGTTTTTCAGCGCCCGACGAAAGGTTCACGAACTGTTTGCTGCCATCCAAATCCTGTCGGTTTTTCGGCAAACACAAAAGGGATTCGCAGTTCTCGTTGGGACACGTTCGTGTGTAGCTCGTCGTCCCCTTCGAACTTGTAACCATAAGTCGAGCTACCCCCGCCCTGCCTTGGCATCTGGATGACTTAAAGAACGGACGCCACGACATCTCAGATACTAAGGTCGGAGTCCTAATAGCCATCGCCGGCCCCTCCCGAAGGAAGTACGTATCGTCATCGATGAGGAGTAACTCAACCCACACCATTACTATACTCATCAGGGAAGCAAGAACCCGCTTACGTATCTGGCGACTTCTCATCCATGTACTCGTGGTGCCCTGGGCCATCTTAACAAATTTGAGCGCCATGGGCTAAGGTAATTTGGCGTCCCTTCAGAGTCATAACTAAGAATTTGAGAGTCAATGTCTCAACGAAAATACCTATAAAATAAAATGAGGAGTGAACAAAAACCCCTTTTCTTTGGTTAATGCCTTACAATTTTACAAATAGGCGCATTTTCAACACAGGATTTTGTATGCCAGCTTCCATAATGTAGGTAACTTCTATTCTAATGTTTATGCAACATTACAAAATCGATGGCTGTCTAGTTGCAAGCCCTAACCATATTTTTACTTTTAACATATTTAAAATTACAATGAAATAATTTTTTGGTTCAAAATTAAATTAAAATCAGTATAGTAAATTAGGCGCCTTGATAAGTTAGGCGCCTTTTGTACCAATGGCACCCCTGGGGCTATAGCCCAATGGATAAGATGGCCCTGATGATGCCGCCCCTCGTGGCGGCCAACGAACCTGTAAGATGGAATACTGTATTTCAGCTGGAAACAGAAGATAAAAGACACCCATGCCTAAAGCGGGACATTCACGATCACTCCACTTCACGTAAATTCGGTCCCACCGCGCAAAAACCGCTCGTCAGTGCGAAGATTCGATGAGATTTGGCGTGATGCAGTGGAAAGTTTGGAAATACAACTTCTCTTGAAATCCTTTTGGATAGCCGGACCGTAAATTCTGAAATGCGATCGGTGTAGATACGTGCGAGAGGGATGGGGCTCTCTCGCTCTAGAGGAAATCGGAGCAGGCGGGAGTTCGTCTTTCGAAGGCGGGGCGAGGGAGAGCATGCGCAGTTGGGGATCAGATTCACCAGTAACGGACAGTTTGCGTGGAGCGACCCGTGAATGACCTACTTAAATGGATGGGCTGAAAAATGAAATGGGAGGCCGCCACGCCCCTCCATTTTTCATCCCTCGTGAATGTTCAGTCTATTGATGATTCGCGTTTGGTTCGTTATGAAATTAATTTCCACCAACGGCTTGCGAATTCTTCGGCTCACATAGATGTCTTTTATCTTTACCTGTCCCTGCTATTTCTCCAAGAAATATTTGCGAGTAGTTTTAAAAATGGTTTTCTTATACTGACGTAGTGTTATTTATTTTATTATGGAATGCGAAGTGTTATAAAATGCTAGTTGCAGCAATTAAAGAGTTACAACTTTGACTTAACGATTTTAATTCTTTTTCAAACAAGCAGATAAGAGGAAACTACAAAAATTCCAACTTCCCATTTTCTTGCATCTCTTTGCACCCAAAATCTATCAATGATTTAAATTAGTAAGCTAATATGTTTCTTTTCAATTTTAGGAAATTTTGGGGCGCCATCAATAATTATTGATAATAATTTGAGAGTTCAAGCTGGAAGCTCTATTTTGATTACTACTTCTGTTCTCAATGCCTCTCATATAGAATCAGAAAAATTATATATTGTAGTACATAATTTACCCCAGAATAGTCAACTTCAAAAAATGTCAGACAGAGCAGAAGAAATTCGGTTGAAATCTGGAGACAATTTTACTTCAAAACAACTCGAGGATGGATGGGTATTTTTTAAATACTTTGAAGGAATGCCTCTTCAAGGTGTGTATCTTTTACCTATTTTTTATTTAGAATACTGAATTTTAATCTCATTTCATTGCTTATTATTTAAAAATAGCATTCAGGCTGCAAGAATAATTGTTTTAAGAGACTACCGTGCCCTAACTCCAAAAATATCTTATGACATGTAAAGTTATCTCTTTGTTTCATTTAATTAAAATTACCTTTGGAACAAAAAAATTTACTCATTCACATTCAGAAACATCAAATGAATATCAAATATTGTCTAATATTTTATATTTAATTTAAGTACTAATAATAACTAAACTCAAAGCTTGTTCAAATTATTGGATGAATGATATTTTTTGAAAAGCCTGTGTCAGATTTATTTTTAACCAGAGTGTATACCCTCCTTCTGAATATTTTTATTCTTCTATTTGTCTTCTTAAATATTCTATATAAATCATCTTTTTATCTTATAAATGTATGAGGTTTTTTTTGTATCAGGCTGTGGGGCTGTTTTTAGAAACAAATTATCTTCATTTTAACTATGGAAATACGTTTCTTTATGAAGAATCATTTCAATTTCTCTTACATTCTAAATATTTTTAGAGGGAGGATGAGGTTTTCTCTGGTTTGTGACTAATATCTTGAATTAGTTGGTGAGACGAAAACATAAAACTATTCTCACTGCATATAAACACCATACTGAGTTATTAACAGATAATATTTTTCTTTTTATTTAAAAAACATCCAACAAATAACCATTATGTTGTTTTACTAAATCTAGCCTAAAGAAGTCTAATTTAAAGTCCATCATTAACTGAGGAAAACTGTATGCATATTTATAAATGTATATAAAATTAATTCATTCGTAAAATCATTAGATAAATTTATTCTAAAGCATTGTATAATCGGGAAATCAATAACTGGTAGATAACTTATCAATAACTTAATTTCTTCTATTTCTTGCTGTTGCATGATCAGGAAACAAAATATTTGTATTTTTGATGTTTCCCATACTTTATATATGCAGAGATCCAGAAGTGTATTTGAAATTATGATAAGCATCCACAATATTCTTTCCGGTATAATGACCTATACAATCTTTTATAGAAGCTTCTTCAAAAATAAATTCTATTTAGATGCTTTGCTTTATGCAGTTTTCACTTAAGAATTAATTTGTTATAAATATTAGTTGTGTGACTATCCACTGATGTGTTTTATTGATAATTTAACTCTCTGAGGAGATACATCTATAAACTGATGCTTTTAAATTTTGATCCTTTTCAGTTTCGATCTTAGGGAAACTGTTTAGCACTATTTAGAAACTGTTTGCACCAAAATTGGTGCGAAATAAATCCGAAATCTTAAAATGGGTATTGGAAAGAAAGAAATTGTGTTGTTTGCAGTATAGTTTAAATGAAAAAGTATTTGAAGGTCCATAATTTATAGGTCCCAAACTTTGTGCTATTTTGAAATATTCTAAATGAAAAATGAGTCTTTTTCACTCTGTGCTTTTTACTTTTTGCCCTTTGAATCATAATATATAAAATAGTTATTACTTCTTGCATGTTCTTATGAGATTACATTATTGAACATTTACAGAAGTTAAAATTATTTACTTTTGCAGGTGATCTTGTTTTGAAAGTTTCTGATGGATATGTATCCAGCAGTGATATAATTTTACCAATGCAAATTATTTCCAAGTTTCCTCCTCAAATAGGGCAACTTGATTACATTGTTGTTTCTGAAGAATCATTATTTGTTATAAATCCATCTATCCTCGCAATAGAAGATAAAGATAATATTGCTGATGTCACCCTAAATATCATTAAAAGTATGTAAAGCACAAGATATCTTAATAGAATTTATTCTAATTAATTCTAAACTCCGTCTTTTCGTTATATTAAAACCTTGATTTATCTTGAACAAAACTTTTGTCTTACTTTTTGAACTTATTTAGTGTTATCATATTAATCATGCATTAAGAATTTGATGCTACGAACATACATTTTTAAAAAAAAATATTCTAAATGGTACTATTTTAGCAATTCTTTTACCTAGTCTTAAAAAGTTTTGGAATTAAAAATCATGATAACTTATCTGTACATGAAACAGTTAATCTGGGTGCTCCATTTAATTTACTTGAATACAAAGGCTTTTATTTTTCATTTTGCATTTGATTTGGAGATTTGCGAAAAGCAAGATTTTTTAATATTTGATATCCTTTTTTGCTTGGCTTTCTACTTTATTTTATTCAAAATATAATTTTTCATTCAACTTATCATTACTGTGTGTTTAAAAAAAGCAATAATTTGTTTTTCATTTTGCTGTTAATTTTTGAAATATATTTAACTGCTTTATATATTTTTTAAAGCATAAGTAGATTAATGCATGTTTTTGTTGAAATATTTATTATACTAGAATGTAAAAATCATGTTATAATATTAACAGATATTTTGTTCTTTATTTCTAAATATAGAATTCACGTTTTAATACACATTTTTATTGAAACATTTATTATACTAGAATGTGAAAATCATGTTATAGTACTAACAGATATTTTGTTCTTTATTTCTAAATATAGAATTCAATATTACTTACTATCCCCTTTAATTGAATATATAGGTCCATGCTCTGGAAAACTGGTTTTGATGCCTGGTGAAAAAGTGATCTCCTCTGTGGCATATGAAGAATTTGCCAAAGGTCAGCTTGCATTCAAAAGCGCCAAAACAAATGTGGTTCAAGAAGACAGTTTTGTCATACAAGCTTTTGACGGTTTTAATTCTAGAGTGACTGACCTGAAAGTTATTGTTCTACCTAAAGTATGATCTTTATGCTGCAAGTTTTGAAAAGTATTTATGAAATACAGTAGAACCCCGCTAATCCGAACCGATTTTATTTTCGAAAATTATATGTAATTGAAAAGATTACCTGAAAGGATTTAAATATAATACATACTAAAAACAAAAAAGTGCTTTTTTAGCATGCATAATTTTGTACAAATTGAAGAAACTAATACAATAATTCAAATATCACATTTACATTTAATAAAAACACATTACATTAACACATCACATACACATTTACATTAACGATCTTTTGGGGTGAAGAAATTTGTCAGATTTGTGATGTTATTCTCGACGTAGGAGCAATATTATGTCAACGTCTCCTAAACATAGTGTCTGTTGATGTCACATTTTCACTCTGCTCTATATATCGCAGAGCTATTTCTACTGCATTTGCAGCTTAAGAATGGGAAACGAGAACATTCTCTGGCTCATCAGTTTCTTCTAGATCAGAGTCATTTTGTGGCTTATTCTGATCTAAAGAGATGATTTCTTCATCTGTATATAACTGATTGGTTTCAGTATCACAAGACAACCACTCAGTTATAGTGTGTTCAGTTGCGTCTCCACAGCCTGGGATACATTTAATAAGCGGAAAAATTTTGCTTTTGTTTGCTTCAATTTAATCACATTCCTGACGACTAACGAAGACCTAATTAAAAGTCAAAATACAACACCGTCACATATTCCTGCCTAGAAATAGATACTTCCAAAGATTCACCTCCTAGAACCAGAAGTTCGAAGAATTCCCAGTTGAGCAGCAGAGCACACTAGCTTAAAAACAGCAACCAGCCACCACCAATTCTTCCGTAATTCATTCAAAAAAATTCACCCTTCACATCACTGCCAACTCTTCAGTAACAATTCCTGCGATCCCTCAGTATAAATAACAAGACAGAACAAAAAAACAGTCCCACGATTTTTAGGATGGTTGCGACAATTTTCATGAATATAACCGGTGTAATACGTTATTCAATTCTTCTTTTCCGTCGCATCGAACACCACAATCAGCCCCGAATCATGGAGCTGCAACTGCATGAAAAAATGTAACTAAATGAAACATTCAACCCTTTCACTACACTCAAATTTGATAACTCCCCTTGTAAATTTTTATATTATACTCGGATTGCAATCCTCAATGTGTCTTTATTTTATTCTTCTTTGTTCATGTATAATTATGTTCCCTTTCAAGAGTATTTATATCCTAATGTTTTTTTTTTTTTGCTTTTGCTTTTCAATAAAGTTTCACACATACTCATCCAAACAACAGGGTGCCGTTTAGGCGCCGAGTTCGGGGGTATGCTGTGGTGTTATGTTTGCTTCGGAATTTCGGGTAATCCAATTTTTTTGTAATCCGAACAGACACCGGTCCCAATTAGTTCGGATTAGCGGGGTTCTACTGTATTAAAAATATACACAGTAAAACCCGGTTACCAGAAATCATTATCCAAAATT
Organism: Araneus ventricosus; assembly: GCA_013235015.1. Lineage (NCBI taxonomy): Eukaryota > Metazoa > Arthropoda > Arachnida > Araneae > Araneidae > Araneus > Araneus ventricosus. The sequence goes on along the minus strand of BGPR01007936.1, from coordinate 45,831 downwards.
GCAAATCCAAAATATACGTACTGTACTGCGCGTAAATAATCACAAAGGTGAGAATTTTTTGCAACGATATCATCAGTTTTTTTCTTTCAAGCCACCCCAAGAAGGTCAATGATTAATTTTAGAATGCTAAAATTGAACTTAACAGACATTAACAATATGAATTATGGTATTGTTTTCCTGTGCCTGTCAAAAGCATTTCGCCCGAATTCGCGGTTCGAATATTGCTACCGACAGAGGGTTAACTTTAATAAAGAAAATAAGTGTATCCTACAAATTCATTTCAAACTCAAAATATTTCAGAATTACATAGTGTAATAAGATACAAAATAGTAATAGATGTTTTTGGCTTAACCGAAAAAAAACGATATCCGAAACGCCTCCCTTTAGAACAGTTAACCAGGGTTGTACTGTATTTATATTACTGACATAATCAATTTAAGTTATGCTGAATAGCTGCACATGTAAGTTTTAACTTCCACTTCCTCATTTTTCAGCAAATATTTCTTAATATTGTAGTGAGGTATGATGGTTAATAGTTTTTGAAGTTAACTAATGAATGAACAACCAAACTAACTGCTATTTGTTTTCATTCGGATAATTATTTAATGTAAAATTTTCATAATTTATTTTCATGCATGCCTGATTCGATTCTTTAAAAAAGCATTGTTTAAATTTTTTTTATCTAAAGTAAATGTTATTAATCAATTTTTTAAAAAAGGTAGATTATTTTCTTTAGGTTGTCTAAACAAAATAATTAAGCCTCTGTTAAATATTGATTCCTGGCATTTATTTTTTTTAAAAAAAGAATTGGATCAAATATGTATAGAGCTAAAATATGAATATCATATGTTAAACACTTAATTACTTCATTTGTTTTATTCTTTATAGAATAGCAGTGATCTAGTTATTGTTCGAAATAAACCATTTTATGTTAAGTCTGGGGAGCCATCAAGATTAACCAATGATATCTTGCTTTCTGTTGGGGAAAATTTATCATCAAGTGATATAATGTTCACCATAAAACGTTCTGCAAATCCTTCTATTGGTAACTATATTTTTATTTATTTAATTTAATCTTTGAAGTTAAATTGTTCGACTTTGAAAATATTTCTAAGCATTTTTTTAAATGCAGTGTTTATGCAGATAAAACCAATATGCAAATTTCATGCCTGCTTTTTTCCTTAAAATTTCAATGTAAATTAAACGCTAAATATTGTATTTGTAAAATGTAACTTTATTTTTCTTTAATAGGACAAATTTTCAAGAAAATTGAAAATTTGATTGGGATGCAGGAAATAAAAGGAGAGAAAATAAGTTTTACTCAAGCTGACATTGACAACGGAATAATCCATTATAATAATTATTTGAATGGCACTTCAAAGATAAAAATTAAAGTAAGCTTTATGTGATCTTACATCTTACATATGCATTGAAATAACTTCCATGAAAAGAAAAATGTGTCATCAAATCAATGTTCATGTAAATTTTTAAAAATTATGAAATTATATTGCAATTACTGTAGAACCTTTTATAATTTTTTGTGTATACTTCGTGATTCAGCCATTTTATATTTGCTTTACCTGTCTAAATTAGTGAAAAATTTTTAAATGAAATTTATCTGTTTGTAATAAATAAAATTTAATTAAACTGCTAATTTCTGAAAGCCCATGTATTATAATTGAATCACACCAACAGCCAATCTATAAAACATATTTCATTGTAAGTGTAATTTATATATAGTGAAACAATAAAATGTCGCTAAAAACATGTATGTATAATACTGTAATTCAGAAACAGCCCGAGGTGACTTAACCAACCGGGTAAGGCAAAATATGGCGCCCCCAACCAATGTATTTTTTAAAATTCTATGATGTCGTTATTCTAAATGTCAAACAGATTTTTACTTAAACATACACATGTTTTATCGGAAAATGACTTAAGACTATTATTGTGAGAATTTTTAACCCTCAGATATATTTACGATTTTGTAGTGTTCTTATTGAAACTAAAATAATATATTCAACAAATTTTTAAAATATATGACTTTATTTCTCAAGTCTATTAAAATATTTTTTCCCTTCAAACTCCCGCTTTGGCGCCACCCCAGAGTTTGTCGCCATAGGCAGTTGCGCGGGCCTCAGGCCGCCTATACTGTAATTGGTAAATTTACATTGGAAGCTTAAATTAACTGTGCTTAAAAGAAACAAAACTTAATGATATTTATTTTCTTTCATACATGAATTAGGATATACTTAGTGTTATAGTTTTGCTTTGATAACAAGGTCATGTGCCTACATATTTTTAATTGCTGTATGATGATTTTGAATAAAATTATTTCACTCCTTAAGGTTTAGCTGTCTAAAATTTTTAATGTATTATAGGTAGAAAACAAGAATACCAAGTCCTTTCTTAACTTTGATTTCGAAGTTCTAAGCTTAGAAGAAGAACTTGAAAACTCACTACAAGCAAATCAATATGGAATGATGGTTAGAATTCATATCATTATTTTTATTTAACACTCCTGCTTACATAAATAGTTGCACTAAAAATTCTTTTAATAGGTTCTTCAGAACCATCCAGCCATCATTTCTAGTGACCGCCTGTCGACTCAAGTGAATGGAATATCGCCTAATGATGTTGTGTATATGATAACTAAAAAACTGCTGAAAGAGGAAGGATTTCTGGAAAATCTGGATCAGCCTGGAATTAGACTGCAGTCTTTTACTCAAAATGACATTGATACTTTGAAAATTGTTTATCATCCACCACCTTATGGAGGAGCATCTGAAAAGCAGTTTATGTTTCAGTTTGTTGGTTTGTTTTTTATCTTTTCTGATAGTTTATTGTTTAGTTAACTCTCCTTAGAGTACAAATATATATGGAAGACATATGTATTCAATACGAAAATAAAATCAACTACATTAGAACCTCCATTATCTGGACTTCTATCAACCAAGACCTCAGTTAACCGAGCCGCTAGCAGAAAATCAAATCGAACTATGTTTTTCATTTTTTAGTAACATCAATTAATTTTTCAGAAAAGAAAGTGTAAAAGCTGCCATAGGAGCCGATTTTCAAGATGCAAAAGCTTGTAAAAGGTCATTGCAGGGAGACGTTCTTTTATAACACTAGAGGCTATTAAGAGGAAAAAAACATTTCAGTAGTGATATGTGCAAATTACATGCATTTTCATGCGAAAATGTAGCTGTAAATGTGTCAGAAAATTTCGCGTTGTCGAACGGGGGGAGTATTTAAAAAAAAAAACATCCTTAAAGAATCATTGGGAAAATGCATAGGAAACAGCAAAAATCAGCGACATTCGCGAATCCTCTTCTCAAAACTAATTAATCTCTTTAAAAATGTGCGTAAGAATGATAACTAATAGAAACTAATAGATAGATTGATAGATAACTAATAGATTGATAGATAACTAATAGATTGATAGATAACTAATAGATTGATAGATAACTATGTGGCAGTATCTGCGGACCCATTTTTATAATTTTAAATAAACAATTTCGTAAAACCTTGACGAAAGAAATAAAGTCATAAGTTAAAATCTAGTCTCTTAACCGAGATTTCGATTATCTGGGCTGGCTGGGACCGTAATCACCTCGGACATTCGAAAACTCAGTGAACAAGGGAATAAATTTTAAAACATGACTTTATTTCTTTCGTCAAGGTTTTACGAAATTGTTTATTCGAAATTATAAAAATGGGTCCGCAGACAATGCCACGTATTAGAATTTTAACAAACTTTTCTATTATTTATCAAACTTCTCCCACACATTTTTTGAAACATTAATTAGTTTTGAGAAGAGGATGCACGAATGTCACTGATTTTTGCCGTTTGCTTTGCATTTTCCCAATGTTTCTTCAAGGGTGTATTTAAAGAACATTTTCCGCCGCTTGACAACGCGAAATTTTCCGACACATTTACAGCTACATCATCTACACAGACTTTCGATTATCCGAGGTTACGGTCCCAGCCAGCTCGGATAATCGAGGTCTACTCTTATATACAGTTTTATCTTAGAATTAATTGTTGTATAAGCCTTACTTATTATTTGTCAATCTGAGCTCAAATATTCGTCTATAGATAAAACCTGGATCCTTTTTTTCTTCCTGTAATAGCAACCTTGGAACAGTATTTCTGCCCTAATTTCTCTCAAAAAATAGGCAATATGAAAATAACAGCAAATAAAATATAAACAGATGAAATATACGATTTATCTTGAGCATTTGAAGAGAAAAGGAATTGTAGTTTGAACATCCCAATGTTTTGCAGTTGAAAAAATCTCTCTTCATGATATGATTTTATTAAAAGTACGATAAAACTTTTCTGTGAATTATGAAATTTACTATCTTGGGGGTCTGATATGCTTCAGAAAACAGTCCCGTTAGTGTAACAATTATTTATTATGATCACGTTAGGCACGAACAAGTTTATACATTTAATTTCGAAACATACGAAAAGGATAATTGTTCGTTAGCAACGTGTCGGTCGCTCGCTTGTTCTCTACTGAATGTTCACATTTCCGAAGGGCGCTGCTTCTGTTGCCAAACACAGTCCGTTAATGTCACAAGAGTGACTACACTATAAATTTTTCATATTGGTACTCATAAATTATTTGAAAACCAATTACCCAATTCATATTCGAAATTTTTGTTGGGTTTCATGTTTGTTAATATAGAAGTTTCAATGCTGATATTTGAAAGCACAAACAGTGATTCAATTTAGAACATAAAAACTATTTGCTGTCGAGTTTTAACATGCTGAAACTTAGATTTTGCTTGTAAAATATTTTTTTTTTAATTTACGAGGTGGTTTCTGAGTTGCCTTTAACGAAATTGCTTCAAATAATTATGGTTAAAAAATTACCACTTACTATCTTATTTAATTTTAGCATTTTTGTTTCAATTTATTCCTTAATATTGGTCTTCATTTTTATAGCAGTTACAAATAAAAGGAATTAATTGCTGAAATAAATTGATATTCATTTTACAAAATGTCAACTTTTATTTCAAGAAAATATATATATGCAGTGGCGTAGCCGCAACTTTTGCCGCCCTTCCTTTACAAGGTGCATAAACCTCAAAATAAAAGTAATAAATTCCAGGAGAAAATTTGATTTAATAACGCAATTCGTCTCTTGACGCCTTTGATCTCTAAAGATAAGTTGCCATATCGCGCGTACACCACCAGACATTCTTTCACATACCGTCAATTTACCGAAAAAAGGCGAAAAATATGAATTTACTAGCTGTGTGGCCCGGCGTTGCACGGGCTATCACGAATAATAGGATATTCCCGGGCGGAGAGAAATGAGATCACGTGAGACCTTGGGATCCATATATTTTCATATGCCCCGCCTCCGTTTTTCTCTACAATCAACAAATATTGTCACTTACTTTCCCTAACAAACATTACGAAGTTCAACACTTTAATACAAAAAAGGGAAAAAAAAGCATGAAAGCGATTTTTTTTCATTGTTAATAAATCCAAACACAGAAGCTCGCTCAAAAAGAAATACCAACTTCCGTTAAATAAATAAAAAAAAATGTAATACCAGATGCGAAAACTAATAATAAGGGGAAAAAAAGAATCCGCCGTGAATGAATTCACCATGCTACCAATAGATGGCAGCACGTCAATTCATTCATTTTTACGTTTTTAATTATCTTTTTAACTAATCACAATTTCGGAATTTAAATAGTCGAAATGGATTCCTTGGATTATTTTCCATCTTTTGGTACTTACGGCTAGTTTCAGGATTCAGTGGTTCGTGAGAAAATAGAAGGGCATAGATACATACGTTTGTTTACCTTCGAATTTTAATAGGATAGATTACAATAGATATTTTTTAATGTAGGCAATGACTGAACTAGTGCCAGTGCTCTTCTTATTTATTAAAATGTTTTCATACATCTCTGATTTCGCTGCCCTTTTCGAGGTACCGCCCGGGGCAAACCGCTCCCTATATATACGCAACTGTATATATAAATTACTGTTTATTAAGCTGGTGATTCTCAACCCGTGGAGACCACCTTTTTTGGGGTAAGAAACCAAATTAACTGAATAGATGGTATGAAAGCTGGAAAGAAAGGCAAAATAAAGAAATATAGCCATTATTGGCCCTAAAGTAAGAAAAAGTATATTTTATGAATATAAAAATAAAAGTTGTAAGTACATGTAAAGTGACACAAAACATGTTTTAAAACGAATTATTTAAAATTCCAAAATTTATTGAGAAGGGAGGAGGACAGATTCAACAAAATTCAATGGAAAGGAAGTACAAATAACATTGGTATGGAAAGCTGTATCCAAAAAGGTTGAGAATCACTGTACCCTTCTTACTCAGTCCTTAGGTATCCGAGTCCAGGGACAAGTTGTGCCGTTTACGTATTAAGCCATTAACATCAGTGTACTATTTTCAACATTTAACTTTTCTTTCAGTTATTGATGCTAGAAGTGGATCACAGTTGTCACCTGTGCAGAATTTCACAATTACTGTCACTCCACCAAAAATTGATTTCACTTCACCCGCATCATCAATAGATCATAGAAGTACTATTTTGGTTACCCAAGGCCAGTCTGTAAAGCTCGAACATAATTGGCTGACAACTGAAGGCCATGAATTATCAGTTGATCAGCTTGAAGTTGTTCTTACCAATGCTCCTCAGCATGGAGTGTTGGTGCAAATGAGTGGGGATAATCGAGTTGAAATTCAAGAAGGTAAGAGTTTTTATTTTAAATTCTGTTTTACTATTATTCTGATGATTTTTACAACTGAATTAAAAAGCCTATTTTTGAAATAAATAAATTCAAAAGAATTTCAGTATTCTGTTGTTATTGCAAAGATCTATAAGGGTTATTTATCTTTTTATGGAAAATAAAGAAAATTACAACCGCGTTATATTAAACTTGGATAAATTCTGAAAAGAATAATACCAAACAAATATACCCAGTTCTTAAAATAAATTAAATATAATATTGCAAAATTAACTAACAAAATAAAAATCCTATCATAGGACAAAAACAAAACGGTAATAAATACAAAAAAACCATAACAATTATTAAAAAGAAGAATCCGACAGATAATTTTTTCAAAGGTCCCCCCCCCTCCCTCCCCGGGATTCTAAAATTCAAAATTTTGATAATGTTCTGTAGAGGAACCGACTAACAAAGCCAAACACAAGGTTCCTCTGTGACCTGAATTATCCCGAAAATAGAAAGAAAAAAAATTCCTAAAAATACTACAAATGCCTTTGTAACAAAAAAAGCAGAAGAAAGAAAAGACAGAGAACCTTACCTTCTACCTCGGGAACAATATTAATAACGTCAACACTACCCATTCAAAAAATGGCACCTAAATATATGTAGAACCAAAGAGTACTGATCTGGACGCCAGAAAACCTAGCTCCATCTATTGAGAAAAACCCAAAGTAAATTTAAAAGTCTCCAGCCCTTTTTTAATTAAATTTTCATAGTTCGAGAAATTCCTTGGAAAACCGTTGATCTTTAAATTATTAATTAAATTATCTGAAGCTATTACAATACTCGCAGGATTCTTCTTCTTTTTATTAATTTTATGGATTTTTTTGTATCTATTACCGTTTTGTTTTCTGTCCTATGATAGGATTTTTATTCTGTTAGTTAATTTTGCATTATTGCCATGGCATTCCTGGAAGCTGCTGCGTTTGCGCGTACCAGATGCATTGTGTTTATTTTATGTTTTCTGTCATTCTTGTTCTTTTAGTTTTAGCAATATTTTGTTTTATTTAGTATATTTAAATATAATATGTTGCATTAAAAATGTGACGAATTTAGACTACCAATTTTGTAAGCGATAGTAAATTAGTTGTGTCCTTTGGGTCTGTACAGCTGCAGCAGTCCCTAAAATTATTTCACAAATTTTTGCGGATTTTTTTTATTTTATTTGGAGGGGGTAACATTTGTCAACATTTCCTTTCAAAGATTTCACTGATCTTTGGAATTTTTTTAGCCGCATTCCATTCTCCCATGCAATTAGAAAAATTGAAAACCTATAACCTTTCTGCGAAATTTCAACTCACATCAAAAGAACATTTAGAACGATTTCTCACTTGCCGTTCAGATTCCTCGAAAATTAATTAGTGTGCATGTCCAAATGACGCATAAATAGGGAAATAATGATGTTGGAGCTGAACAGTGAACAGCCTTGCTTAATCATAGGAAAATTAAGAAATTGACAATCTTTCAGCGTCTCCCTTTCTCTGTCTTTTTTTTAAATCTTTACATTTGTTTTTTAATCTTTTCACTTTAATATTGTTACAAAGATGTAATGTCGCTTTCCTGCCTCTCTAGTCTTATAGTTGGGGAGGGAGTTTTACAGGGGTAAGCGTGGAGTGACGGGTAGCTGCCATTCCTGGAGCCCTGACCTTGACGACAAATTTGGCGACAAATCGATGGTTCCAGAAAATGCGACCCTTTCCTCGTTATCTCTATTAGGAAAGAAAATATGCTTGAATGTACGAGAAAACTCTATGTGACGTCACGGCCTGTCGGAGAGAGTATATAAGGGCCGCGCTTGGATCAGAGAGCAGTGTGTTGATCGAATGGAACGACTTTGGAGCTTCATCTGCAGTGCGAGCTAGAAAGCTGGAGAGCTGAGCGCTATTGAAAGTGCTGTTACTGTCGTTATTAGTGATTTGCTGACTGTTTGTGTTGCTAAATCTCAAAATGCTGAACTGTCATTACCTGTGAATTGTTGTCTGTTTACGTTGCTAATCTGCGTAAGATCTATTGTTTCCTGTTATCTGTGCTACGTGTTTTCCTGCACATTTGTGAATAAACTTTCATTCTCCATTATCCTACGTGTTGGACTGTTTACACCATACACCCACAGAACGATTTTTGTTACAATATTCACCGACTTTCCGCTTATTACTAACATTTAAATGAAACCTTTATTTCTTTTATTATAAATCAATTATTAAGATGAAGATCATTGTTCTCCCGAGAAAAGAAAATAATATATTTTGGAATATATTTTGAAACCAGCCAACCGGCTAGGAATGGAGAAGATTAAACATAATATGAAAACCTGCTTATTTAATATTGTTACATCGTTAAAATTTTAAAAGCTGACATTGAATGTAAAAACTTTGCTTTAATAGAATTTTTTTTAGCATTTTTCGTAGCACTGTTCTTTTCGGAATTAATAAGTTGTCACTAGAGTAGATATATTTAAAAGTCTTTTTCAGTTTTTTTAATTATAATTTTAATTTTAAAAATAAAATAATATTTTCTTGATATATAATCAACAACTTTTAATGGAAATTAAGAAAAAAATGTAAACATAAATTGTATGCACGATACTTCTGGTATTTTTCTGTTATTTTATTATTTTTTTTTTACATTAGATATATTTTTTTTCAGAGGATGGATTTGCTTTCACTTCTATTATCAATGATGCATACTATGAACATGACGGCTCAAATAATTTTCACGATAGTGCTGTATTTTCCATCATGGGCGGAAGGCATTCAACATTAAATCGTGTACTATTTGAAATTTCTCCTAACGATAGAGAAAGTCCTGTTATACTTGATTCCACTACCTTGATGGGATCTGTCACTGAAGGTTTGTTATTCTGAGTGTTTATATCCATGTTCATAAATAATTTTACTGAAATTCATTTCTTCGTTTAAAAATTTGTTTGTAAAAATTTATAAAATTTATCATTGTTTCTAACTTTCTTATCTGTTTTTTCCCCAAAATTATTCTCTTCACAGTTGTTCTCAACGTCTTAGTTATTCTCTTATAAAATTTCAGTTTTATATATTGGTAATAACACTTTTTTAATGACGATATAGTTGCCTTATACCATTCATTATCTTGGCTTCTTTCTAAAAATTCCTTGGTTGTTGGTTAACACTTTCCAGCCAATGAATACATTTATGTGTACTGGTGTGTAAAAATTAAGCAATATTTCGGAAAATAAAAGGAATGTGCAATTTATTCGAAAACTATAGTTCGCAATCAGTTGACGAGAATCGTGGGACATACAATAGAGTATCATACACATTTTAAAGTGAAGATTCGGTCACGAGGACAACTAGGGGAGCGACCAGAAAGTGATGAACACTGAAAGGGATTTCGAATCATCCCGTTTCACAGAAAGCTGATGAAACTTTCATCAATGGTTATATTTGATGTGTATAATATTTACATGCATTTTCTTAAAGACAGTGCAAATATTCAGGAAGATAAACAGGTTTTTTTAAAAACTCCCAAATTCTCCCGCATGTTTTTTGCTTATAACATGCAGAGTTTTCATTCAAATTATACGAAAGTTACAGAACATTCGACATATGTTACAGAAGTATTGTATTGAAATTTGAAGTAAATATGCTGAATATTAGAGAAAATGTGATTATTTGTACTAAATAATTTTTAACTGTGCAAGACATAGCGTAATTTTCTTTCATCTCTTCAAAGCCAGATATATCGAGTAATTTATATAGAAGTTCCTGATAAATACCGTTAAAATTATGAAATAGGTTGGCATTTCAATGCTGTAAATTTCTCTTTGAGAGAAACTAAATTGAATACCCATGTATACTTATAAACTAAATACATTATTTAAATTGTATTATATCAATTATCATACGAAGATTCAAGTTTCGAAAATATCAGTTTGTGCAAGAACCCTCATCACTTAGTTTCTCTCAAAGAGAAATTTAAATTCACCTCACTGAAATTCTAACCTCTTTCTGAATTTTAACGGCATTTATCTAGAATTTTTATATAAGTTGCTCTATATCTGGCTTTGAAAGGATGAAAGAAAAATTATGCTATGTCTTGCACATGCGCAGTGAAAAATTATTTAGTACAAATACTCACATTTCCTCTAATATTACACGTATTTACTTCAAATTTTAATACACTATTTCTGTAACATATTGTCGAATTTTCTGTAAGTTTCGTTTGATTTGAATGGAAACTATGCATGTTATAAGCAGAAAACATGCGGAGAAATTTGGGATTTTTAAGGAAACCTGTATATCTTCCCCAATTGTGCTGTCTTCACGAAAATGCACATCAAACAAAACCATTGATGAAAGTTTCATCTTGTTATCAGCTTTCTGTGAAACGAAACGAGTCGAAATCCCTTTCCGTCTTCATCACTCTCTGGTCGCCATCCTAATTGCCCTTGTGACCTAATCTTCACTGTAAAATATGTATGATACTCGATTGTATGTTTCACGATTCTCCAAAACTGATTTCAAACTATAATTTTCGTTTAAATTGCAGATTTCTCGCATCTTTCGAAATGTTTATTAATTTTTACACACCAGTGTATTATCAAGTCTTTCAGCCGCCTACTTTATGGATAAAATATTTCCATGTTTCAAAATAAATAAATAAAAATCTTGAAAAATTAATAAGTTAATATTGTTTCTTTGTGTTAATGCTTACTAATCTTTTTATTATAAAATACTAAATTTCATATTCTACATGGCAATTCGATTTACCCAGTTATATGAAATTTAGCAAAGTTATTCAGAAAGATTAAAAATTTAGTAACTTTATAAATTCATTGCAAGATATTCTTGCTTGCTTTGAAATCAATACAGAGTTAAGGATATGGATTCTGTTAGAGTTTATATTAATATTTTTTTCAGTTGTAATTTTTATTTTATTGAAATATTTTCTGAATGATTAGGTAAGAGAATAAAATTTCTATAATTTGATCAAATTGCTCATGCTTTACTATGTATAATATTTATCTTTATCAATCTGTAAAAGAGTAAAAATATGAATTTTTAAAAATATAAAACTAAATACTCTTAAGAATTTCTCCATGTAAATTCAAGTATTTAATTCAGCCATCAAGGCTCAATAAATGCATTATTTTTAAATAAGTATAAATGTATAATATATACATAAAATATTTGTAGTCGTACCATATCAAAAAATTACCCTCCTTTGCTGAATACATGTAAGAAATCATTAAAAACAATAGCATCTGTTTATAACAATATCGTAGGGACCTAGAAAAATATTTTTATAGACAGTTTTAGCACGTGCTTTGCCAGTGTTTATACACGCGTGCATGTACTAAAATTCTAATTTTATGGCTCTTATTGATTCACCTAACAATATACTCGCTGATATGAAATTGTGTTTTATGAACTTTAAAATATCTAAACTTTTTAAGAACTTCAAAATGAGAATTGTAGTTTACATCGTAGCTAAAAATAAAATTATAGATTACAGAGATATGTAAGCATAAATTTATTTCATATTAATGCCAATAAGTTACAAAATGCCTTTAATTTTCGTGTAGTGTTTTACTCTGCCCCATCGTAAATTCAATGGTTTAATACATCAAAAACGAACTTCAAGTAACAAGTGATCAGTCCGAAGCACTAACTGCGAATAAATAAGTTCATCAATGTCTAGAAGGAGACAGCAGCAACAAACATCTGTACACATTCCAATCACCAGCACCCCTTCCCCCTCGAGATACCGACAAAAACAGGCCTCGGGCCCCCCCCCCCCCCTCCGATTCCGCTGTTATCTTACATTCTGAATCATGCAGTGTCGTTTTCCAAG
>BGPR01007936.1:0-12139 GCA_013235015.1 Araneus ventricosus | reverse complement strand
TTCTATGTGTTCTAATGTTACTAATTTGTGTTAATGCATTTTTTCAGTTAATTCAAAAAATATTAATATTTGTAATCATCACTTATCTCAGTTTTTAATTTTTATACTTTTGTTCATAAATGCTTTTAACTACATACATACTACAGAATGTTCTTATCTTACAGAACCAGTCCTTAGCTTTGCTGAAAGAATTTTCAGGGTTAATGAAACAGGAGAGTATTTTCATTTCCCAGTAACTCGGAAGGGTAAGATATTTTGTACATTAAATTATGTAGTACGTTAATGAATTATGATTTTATATGCTTTAGTGTAAAGATAATTCTAATTTGCTTTAAAATTGTAGTATCATTCTGCCTCTATAGACAAATTTTGTTATTGTACACTATTTAAAGAGTTACTAGCTACATGACCCGGCGTTGCACGGGCTATCTCGAATAATGCGTCATTCCTTGACGGAGAGAAAAAGTGAGGTCATGTGGCACATGCCCAACATTCTCTCCTAAATAAATAATGAGTAAAGAGCGGTTCAATCATTCCGTCCGCGTAAAGGCTTCAAAATATACTTTTAAAAAAATCGCAAAAATAATCTTTATTTTGTAAAATTACGATTCCGGAATTATTTTTTGTCTGACTTTAGTACGGAAGGAATGAGATAACCCAGCGTTGATCGGAATCCATATTTTTTCATATGCCCGCCTCCAGTTTATATACACATGAAGCAAGATGCACTGAGTACGTGAAATCTAAAAGTGGAACCTCATAGAAAACAATAGTTTTAGTAAAAACCCTATATGAGCGATTTAATTTTCCCTGTTTCTTTATATCAATTACCAAAACCCACACAAAACTCTATCCACATTGACTTCTTGCATTGTTCAGGTTTCCATATTGCAACAATACATTTTTTTTTATTTCTGTCAGCGTCACTTTTTTATTGTTGTTGTAACAATGTTCTTTAAAGTAAACGACTTCAACAATAAAATAAATTTTGAATTGCGCTGTAACAATGAAAAGTATTGTTGTAAAGTATCCGAAACAATGAAAAGCATAGTTGTCAATTAGTTTTTAATTAATATCTTTTCCACTAATTAAAATTTCGATATTTAAATGGCCGAAACGGCTTCCCTGAATTATTCCCCATCTTTTGGTACTTTCCGCGCGCTTCTCCGTTCGGCGGTTCGTGAGAAGATAGAAGGACATACATACATACATACATACGTTTGTTTACCTTCGAATTTTAATAGAGTAGATTATACCACTAGCTATTTGTTTTATTCGTGCTATTTTTTTTGAGAGAATAACAATGAAACTAATGAAGTAAACATTTATAAAAATTTAAGTATACAAATGTAAGTTTTTAAGTATTTTTAAATTTACGCATATCTATGATTAAATTTAGATCATCAAAAATCTAAAATGTGACGATAAAATTACGATTTTGACTACTACCAGAAAAAGAATATATAAAAAAAGAGACTCCACAAGCTTATCTTATTTTGAATTATAAAATATCTACCTTATCATAAATTATCTTATTTATTAAGTATTGCTACTTTAAAAAATAATAAACTTATTTTAAAATAATATCTTTTAAAATTAATTATTATTATGTTTTTGCACATTTCTGCAAATGCAATGTTTATGCATTTTCTTTGTAATATTGTAATGTGAATGAATATACGAAAGCTTATTATGTAAATTGCCCAAATTCTTAAACAATGCAAGCATGTCAGAAAGTACAATTCCTTAATTTAATTGAATAGGTTCTTCATTTCCTTTTTATCTTTTAAAAATATGTTAGACTTTTTTTATTTTCATTTTTTTATATTATTCTTGTTTTCTGGCATTTTTAGTACTTTAGTTTTTTTAGTAATATTTTTTTTCTGCTTCAGCCAGTATAAGACTGCAGCAGGAACAGTTACAAGATACGCAATATTATTTTACATTATTTTTCTTCTGTTTGTCTACCTTACTATTGGTTTGCATCTATTTTCAGGTGATTTAAGACATGAACTGAGTGTTATGTGCACAACAGAAAATTTAACTGCACAGGGAAGTAGTGCCTTTGGATTAGAAACAGGTTCCGATTTTAAAAGTCGCCCTTCAGATTATAAATCTTACATCACTTTTCCTGCTGGAGCTTCTGAAATTCCATGTAGTGTGAAGGTATCCTTTTTATGTATACTTTATGGAAAATTAATCATTTCTAATGTTTTATTGGTTATAAGCGTACATGTTTGAGATTTTCAGTCAATAAAGGCAATTTCAGTTGCTTTTGGTTCTCTTAAATCCTCTTGTTTTCCTAAAAACAAGATTGGTTCTCACATCAATATTTGTTGCAAAAGACTTTCTAGGACTTATTTTGAGATGAAATTTCATTTTTTCATATGAAACAATGTAGGGAAAATGGAATAAAACTGTGTAGCTAAGACTCGAAGACTTGTTGGGGCTAAACTATTCGATATAGAGCTTGTCAAATTTTATTAAAATATTCATTATTTATCGGAGTAAAAAAAGTAAGTAAAAATGTATCTTTCCAAAAAAGTCATAGTTTCATTACTTTTTTTATCAATGATTCTTTTATAGAAAAAATGAAACCACCAAGTTTTATCCCACTAGTGGTGTAAAACCAGGTACACATTTTAATTTTATGGCAAATTAGAAAAATTAGATTTTCAGTGGGAAAATAGCAGATATTTTTATTTTATATGACGATTTAAATTCTTAAATACTTTTATTTAATTAATTTTTATTTATTTAATTTTTATTTGTAACTAATATTTATTAGTTACAAATTTAACATGTAAAGCAGTTGTCTTCTTCCTCCCCACCACTGCAGCTTTCGTGGGCATAGCTAAGACAGTTTCTGCATTAGATCCATCCTTTGCAATCAACGACTGGTGTATTTTTATCTTCATCGGAAGAATCATCAATACTGCGCTACTACCTGTCTTGCGCCACTTGGCTTACTTGGTTTTACCCCGAGTGCATAGGTTATAAAAAACGAAATAGACCCGTGCAACTATTGGACTAAATCCTTATTGTTCGATAGGATATAAATCCTTAGTAAACATATAATAGGCTGGATTAAATAAAGTTTTTATAACTGTAATGATTATTAAATAACGATAGTTTAAAAACAAGAGAACGTTAGAGAGTTGGCATGTAAAAACAAATGCATCTTCAGAGACGCAGTGAATTCAACAGCATGGTCAATATGGCCATTTCTTCTCCTTGACTATTTGAGTGTATTTCAGAATCTGTCCGCTGGAAGGGATAACCAAATAGGGCCAGAATCAAGATACCCAGTTTTATCCCACTCTCCCCTATATTTATTTTTGACTATATTTAAAAATTGTATATATTTTCAAATACACAGATTTCCATTTCTTTTTGAGCATCGTCATAACTCTCCACTCCTTAAATCTGGCCTGAATTTCTTGCAGTTTCACTTCCTGTCAAACAGAGGACTAAACTTGGTAAGCATTATAAGTGCCAAAATCGAAAATTGTGGGAAATTCCAAAAAACTATTCACAGAATAACCGTAGGAATATTCACACAAATGACTCGTTAGGAGGGGGTGGCGCCAGTGTGTGTTTGGGGAGGGTTAAGGACCCTATCGGGGATGCTGTGCCGCCCTCCAGTTGGGACAAATTGTTGTACCCCATTCATGGAACTAGTAGATAAATAAAAATTTCACGAAAATTTGAGAGGGTTATCACGCCACTCCTACTCGTTATAAGCTCTTTGGAACTACTTAAAGGATTACCAGGCACTTTTCAAATTTACCACTTTATAAAGCATCGCTTTATAATGTGGTACTATTTGACACTAAAATGTGAAAAAAGGCATTTGAATTTTTTTTTGGGGGGGGGGGCACTTGCATCATTTACCACTTTTAGTCTTCAACTATTTGCCTGAGTTTTTCCTACATTAAACCAGGCATAAAAATTCTGGAAAAAAATCCCACACTAGTGTAATAACATCTCTTCTTTATCAAATACAACGGTGCCTCGATTATCCGATCTGATTGGGACCGTAATCCCCTCGGATAATCGAAAATTCTGTTAACAGAAACTAAATTTTAATTTTTTTTTATATTTTAAATTCTTTTTACTTCCTTTCTTTCCACAAGGTTTTTCAAAATTGTTTTCCAACATATTAATATTTTAACAAACTCATTTATTAGTTTTTGAATTTCTTGCAAGCATTTTTTTAAAACCTTAATTAGTTTTCATTAGAGGATTCACGAATGTTACTGATTTTCTCTAATTCTTTAAAGGTGTTCCGAAAAGAATATTCTCTCTCGCTCAATAACGCGAAACTTTCCGACGTATTTACCGTGCCACTTTTTCATGAAAATGTATTGAATTTCCTCACATCAGTCTAGAAGAGGTTAAGAATGGAACTCTGTGTTTTAAATTTTTTTCTCTAAATAAAACTTCTTGAATAATAAAAGATCACTTCCCGATAATGACCTTTTAGAAGCTTTCGCATCGCGAAAATCGGTTCCAATGCCAACTTTAACACTCTATTCTTTTTTTATTGAAAAATAAAAAACACAGCTCGATTTTCTGGTATCTATTAACAGAGACCTCAGTTGATAGATGCCCTGATAACTGAGGTCCACTTAGGCTTGTGTTGGAAGGGGTGACACCAGTGGGGGGATCCCCTTGTTTGTCTTGCTGTACCCCCCTCCGCATCAGGGCAAATTTTTGTACCCCGTTCACACAACTGGCTAGTTAACTAGTAGATAAATAAAGATTTGGCGAAAACTTTAGCGGGTCGTCATTACGCCCCTCCACCGTACAGAAGGTCTACAGACTAACCACCAGGTCTAACGCCACTCCTGTGTGTTTGTGGTCGATGGCTTTCGTGCTTGTTCTCTCTTCTAAGGCTTATATTAGGAGCATCCTTCGTATCATGCTCAGGCTTACCTTCTAACTAGATCTTATTTTTGAGTAAATATGGTGTGTTGCTGTAATTTATTTGCATATCATAAGTGAACTAAAATTCAGTAATGTTTTTTTATTTACTGAATTTAGCTGTGTTTTTCTAGTGTTTTAAATTAAAGATTGCTTTGTTTTTTATTTTAGATTATTGATGATAACTTGTATGAAGAAGAGGAAAACTTCCAGTTGATTCTCTCCAATGCCCATCCTTTTGGAAAACTTCAGAATAATAGCATAGCTACTGTGATTATAAATGGTCCAAATGATGGTATAATTAAATTTTTCCTTTGAAAGAACGCAACTTATGTGTATCTAAGACTTTGTATAGTTAAAAATTTTACTTTCTATTAACATACATTTTTGCATAGTTCCTAGGGTCTCCTTAAAAAAAGAGCTTCGTGATATAATTCGGGGACAGAAAAATATAACAGTGACCATTTTACGTGAAGGAGTTGACGTTTCTAAAGAATGTGTTTTATTCTGTGGAGCGCGTTTGTCAACATCATCTGAAGAGAATTTGCTTTCCCTCCAAGAGATTAAGTTTAAACCATTTGAAAAAGTTGCTGTAAGTTTATTTATGTCAAAAATTTTCATTTCAAGAATATATACAATGCTTTAACTGATGCATTAGTTTAAATGAACTTTATGTGTAATAAGCAAAGCTCTAATTATATAAGTGAATGTTGAATGTGAATCATATATAAATTTGATTTTTAAAAATTTGAAAGCTTACCTCTATTAGTGTACTAAAAAATATAAATTTTAATTATTTTCTAATTATAATTATTTCTAATCTTTAATTTTTAATTCATTATTATAAATGTTAGAAATTTTGAAATCAATTCTTACTCAAATTCGCTATATGGTGACTCCACTCATATGGAATCGAAATTTAATTAAATGAATCAATTAACTGATAATTAAGTTCTGAAAGCAGTAAAATAGTGCATTGTCATCAAGAACACATAAATGTATAAAAGTTTCAAAAATTCTAGCGCATCAGAAAGGGAGTGAAAAATCAATAATAGAATTATATTTTTACAGACATGAAACAAGTCAAGTTTAATAAAAATATGTAAAAATATTTCATATCTCCTTTTAATTATTTGTTACTGCTTTTTGTTATTTTTATTCATTAATTCATTGAAAAATACTTACACAATTGGGCTTTGCGACATCTTGATTATGAATAAGGTTGTATCCTTTCATTTCTAAATTAATTCGTTCAAATTAAAATTAACTTCAATATTTGACTCATATATGTAAACCTTTTAAAATGTATATTATTTTCTACTTAAAGTTTATTTTAATTGTTATTGCTTACTTATAATTCGTTTTGTTAAATGTCATCATAATCAAAATTATTTTCAGGATTGCCAATTACCTTTAAAATTCAATGTGGATTCTGTCTCTGAAGATGAAAAAATCATTATATTTTTGAATAATCCAGTTGGTTGTATTTTGTCAGAACAAAATATTTTGTCTTTTCCTTTGAAGAAAGAAAAATTGAGTAAGTGGCAGTGATTATATGAGAGTATAATCTGTATTATAAGTCTAATCTATATTATATGAGAGAATATACTGGACATATCGACTGAATATTAATTAGACATTTTTTAATTAAAAGATAGTTTTAGATTATCCATCAAAATAATCTGAACATTTGCATATCCATTTCAGTGTAAAATAAAAATGCATGAAGAAATTTTAAGAAAAATTTTATTTATTTCTGTTGGCTCGATTATGTTAAATAGCTGATTGTAACTAGACATTTCTTTCATTGTATAAGTTTAAAGATCTGTGTCTATATATCTTAAAAACTAATTATGACATAATTTTTATATTAGAACCGTTGGTTGAATTCAGCATCGATCAACTTACAGTGAATGAAGAGTCAGGCAGTATCCAGATTCCTATTAAACGAATGCAAGATATGTCTTGGAATTCAACCATTTATTGTGTTACTCATGATGGTACAGCTCAAAGCAGGAAAGATTTTGAAGAGAGATATCGAAATAGAAAGTCATCTGTTATTAATTTTAGCTTTAACCAAAAGGTAATTCAAAATGTTGTGAATTTATCAAAAGTTTATTTTTGTTAAAAGTTAAACATGAAACTTATATCAACTTCTTGGATTCAAATGTCTTTTTACTCAGAAAATCAAAATTCAGAATTCTAAAAGTTTCTAGTTTACCAAATATATTCTATATGATGATGCTAACTGTAAATCTTTTAAAACTACTTATCCAATTTTGAAGGCAGAAAATGTATACGATTATATTTTCTATCTTTTATAATTTCATACTCTCATTTGCATTTAATTTTAAATTATAAATGAAATCACAATGTTAATAATCAAAATGTACTGGAATAGAATTGCATTACTGGAGGCAGTTCACTTCCGTTTAAAATACATGAGGCTAAAGAAAATTTTAAATGTTTTCATTATAAGTTTTTGATAATGATTAAAAATCTCATAATTTATTTTAAAGGAGACAGTTTGTACAGTCACTATTTATGATGATGATGTTTATGAAGGTAAAGAATCTTTCACAGTGGAGTTAGTGTCACATAGTTCTGATACTGAAACTGTAATTGGCAGCAAGAAATCATTAGTCATTGAAATTATTGATCCAGAAGATGGTAAGTTGATACTTTTGGAATTTGAAGTTTATGTTTATTTCAATATGCTGTGAATAACTGTTATTTATTTTAAACTACTTATTAATAAATGAATCCCTTTTATTTTAAACAGCAACTGTAATACAGCTAGAGAAATCTGAGTTTGTAGTACCACAGCACATATTTTCAAACAATATCTCAACATCTACAACCATACCCGTTTTGAGATATGGCGATGCAAGCATGATGTCTAAGATACGTGTTAGTACTATTGATGGTTCTGCTTCTTCTGGATTGGACTATTATGCCAAAAGTAAACTTCTCACATTTTCACCAGGTTTGTAAATACACTAACTACCCAATTCTCATTTTAAGTTCTGATTAAAGAATTATAAAATTAACCCTCTTTTTTGTTTTCATAGGTGAAAGAAGAAAGAATTTAGAAATTGAAATTCTGTACAACAAACGCAGAAATTGGGCCGTGTCTTTCACTGTTATTCTAGGACCTGATGAAGTGATAAATGCAAATATTGGGAATATTTCAAGAGCAATTGTTAGAATAGCCAGTGTACAATCTACGGAAAGCTTGATATTACCTTCTGTTCCTCTTGTACGTTTAAGGGAGTCTGATTATAATAAATAATATTACAAAATAAGTCTATTATCTTAATTTTAAAATATACATAATTGAATTTGAATTGAAGAATATTGAAATTCAATACTCGTTACTGTGTTTATACTAATATAGTTCAATTATGTATCCGGAAGCGGCCAGAGGTAGCTTTACCAACCGGACAAGGCAACAATATCGCGCCCCCGCCCCACATATCCAATGTATTTTTTTAAGTTTTATAATGTCTGTATAAGAAATATCAAATAAAATTTTAGTTAGAAATACGCATGTTTTACTTGTATATATGACTTAATACTAATATAGTGGGAATTTTTAAACTTCAGATATGTTTATGATTGTATAGAGATCATTGAAAAACAAAAATAATATATTCAGTAAATTTATTTTAAAAATACAGGGTGTTCATTAATTATTGTCGGGGTTTCCGTACCTCATAACTTTCGAATAAAAAATATTACGCAAAAACCGATTACGTATTCGTAAATTACAACTCAAAGAATTTTATTAGTGATATTAAAAGGATTAATGAATTTGCACATGGCTGCCCTTCGTGGCTCGTAACACATCGAGACGAAATTCGATTTCCCTCCAAGTGTTCTCCAGCATTTTTGGGGTAACATTTTGGATCGCAGTAACAATTCTGCTCTTCAGTTCATCAAGGGAGGGCACAGGGGTCTTGTACACAATGTTCTTGACAAACCCCCAAACCAAATTTAGTTTCGAAAACCACAATACACACATTGCTTTTTCTTGCACGGTCGCCATTTTTATTTATGACGTCATAATTACCCAGACTGCAAATGCGTTAAGATCGCATTGTTGCCACGTAAAATTCTTTGAGTTGTAATTTACGAATACGTAATCGGTTTTTGCGTAATATTTTTTATTCGAAAGTTATGAGGTACGGAAACCCCGACAATAATTAATGAACACCCTGTATATGTCTTTATTTCTCAAGTCCATTAAACCATTTTTTAGTTAATACTCTCACTTTGGCACCCCGGAAGTTGCCCGGTCCTCGGGCCGCCCCTGTATGTATCACAATCAAGGGTGTAATGGAGCCAGAACGCATCAGAGTGCCTTTCTGGCACTGCTTTTTTTACGAGAAATAAATAACAAAAAATTGTGATATCGTTCTTAAAAGCAATGCGATTTATGTCACCCAGGTTATAGCGTTCCGACACTGCTTTTAAAGCTTCCCGGCACTGCATATTTTGCAACTACATCACTGATTACAATGCGTACTGCTTACATCGCATGGAAATTTTATACATTTCTACAAAAGAATAAGATATAAGTAAGGCAATTGTGTAGAGAATTGCGAAAGTCTTTTTATAAAATTGCTGACCAAGATTAGGAAAGAATCATTTTTGGTTTCATTGAATTGTCAGTATCTGAAGCATTGTATTTAAATTGATAAATAAGACCTTTCACTGGCACATTTCATTTTCGGAAACTAATACAGATTGACTTGGAATTTAAAAACAATAATACATTTGCAGAAAGTGGAAATCCAATTGTTATGAGGGTTGCAAAATGAAATTATAAAAAATGATATAAAATAATAATACAATCTCACGAATTTATGATTGAAAATTGCTTAACAATAACAAAATCTGCAGTTTTGTGATAGGATTTAAGAAAGTCTTAATTTTAAGAAAAATATTTTATAGTTTCTATATAATTACAAAATGAGCATGAATTTTCATAAACCTTAAGAGTTTCTGAAAACTTTATGAAATTATCAATTTATTTATGAAAATGTTATTTATAGTAAAATTATTTTGAAGGAATTTCATTTACTTCATAAAAAAGGTACGGTAGCATAAATTCAAAATAGCGAGTTCTTTTGTAATTTATCTTAATCCCTTGAGATACGAATGTATTTAACCTCCAAATTAGATGCCACCACCCATTTGGGATTATTTTTTATTATTTAAATCTATTTAAGATAAGGTTGCTTGAGGCATTTAAGTGTGTCCAGGTGATTTCTGTATTTGAAATTAATTGTTACGTTGACTTAAATACGGATTTCAATAGCAAGACTTCTGAAATCGATGCGCGTGTCAGAGTCGTGATTGTATGTTAAGGGGTTAATTTTGAAGCATTCTTTTTATATGTTATTTGGTTTAAATTTATATTTTTACCTGGAATGTTGTTTGTTTCAGCTTAATAATTTTTTAAGCCATTTATTTGACTAGATTTATTGCTTTACTTTTAAGACCATGACATATTATCATTTTTTTATTCTTTGTGAAAAACAATTAAATTGCATTAATAAAATTTTTTATACATAATATTCCATTACATTTCAGGTTATATCACTGTTGCACTTTGATAATGTCACTAAAGGCATGACAGAAAACCCCATATCTGGATATCCTTTGATTTGTATCACTGTAAGTTACATATGGCTTTTATTTGCATAATGCTTTAGCAAGGGAATGTCTGATTTCATCATCGCAAAAATCTAAAAGAGTACAAAAACATTATTTTCCCTTCGTTCTTGTATAAAGATTGTTAAAAATGTGGCTTAATTGCAGCTGTATGATGGTACCAAAAGTATATAGATGCTTCGGATGCTATAAAGACACAAAATTAGAGCATTTATTTCATTTTATATTACTAAATATAACGAGCGTAGCCGGGCCGGCCTTAGAAGATGCGGGCCCAATTGAATCGATTTATGTTAAAAGGGGACTTCTGATATCTATCAGAGAACTGCTATATTAATGTTCAAAGCGCTCTATTGCGAAGAAGCCTTCTTTTAGCATCACATGGAAACTTGGATGCTGTACCAAAATGTGGCTGTGAATGGTAGAAGCCCCATTTTTTCATGAAATTAAAGACGAAAATAAAAATCTAATTTCCGCCGATAATACAGAAATCCCTTTTAACATCATTCGATTCAATTGGAAATAGTTTTGATCATTTTTTTAAAAGAAACTATGGACTTAGAGCTTTAAATAAACAGCGGAAATGCTCTTGACATTTTCATACGCTAACACAATGTAGCGCGTTTTTCTGCTTCGTAGTGTATTAAAGGAAAATTAATACAGATTTTTGAAGTCCAACTTTCTACCGTTGACTCAAAATTTCATACAGGTCTACAATTTCGATTACAAGACCACATATCATATTTCATTTATCTAGATGGTTGCGTTTTTTGAGTTACAGTGCTTTTATACCCGCGAGTAGACAAATCGACAGGCAGACAAGCCTTTGATGGATTTGATCCAAAATTTGATACAGATCTGTGATTCTGATTATAAACAACATGCTAAATTTGATCATTCTATTTCTATACGCTTTTGATTTATCGTGTCCACATGCGCACGGGCGAACAGATAGATTTCTCGCAGACGGATTTCGCATAAAATTCGACCGAAAAAATTCAATTTTTCTGTTAGGACCGTATACCAACTTTCATCGGTCTAGCTCTTGCTTCTTTCAGTTATCACATTCATATGCAGACAGACATAATTCCAAAAACTTTCTTTTGATCTTGCTCTACCTTAGTCTGATAACTCAACTGAGCCGAGAGTTGGTAGCATTCTGGCGCTGGGCCCAATTCGCAGCAATTGGCCCAATCGGCTAAACGCGGGCTCTGGAGGATAGCCAAAAAATATAATATATCCTGAGCACTTACTCTTGCTACTTTGTCTCACGTATACCATTGCTTATATGCTTGATGCTATGCTTTTTTAATGTATTGTTATCTAATCTACCTGAACATACAGTGATCTCTCGCTTGTACGCACTCTCTTTTATGCGCGTTTTTCACTTATGCGCTTTTTTTTCGCGGTCCCGGCCAGGCATATAGGAAAGCATTAATAACTCTTATTCATTTATGCGCCGCACTAAAAAAGTACCTCTCACTTATGCGCGTCATAAAAATTTTCTTTGTTCAAAAAGGTTTTTTTTTTTTTT
>BGPR01007935.1:51754-67477 GCA_013235015.1 Araneus ventricosus | reverse complement strand
CCCATATACCTTCCGCTGAGAGTGTCGCTTGCCCGACACATTGTCGGATCGAGGAGGAAGTTTTTAGGAAAAGCGACACTCGCAGCGCGATGTTTATAGACCAGAAGGTTTTCCCGTCCAGCCGAAGCATGCGGAAAGTCCGATGACCGATCGAGCTTGTAGAATGCTCTGACTTGGGAACAGAGGGGACAAACTAAACCACCATCCGGGGTGACAACACACCCAGCCAAAACCCATCAACACTCACAGCATCATCACTTCCTTGGCCCCTCATAGTGGGCGACCTGGCGCAAAGCCCCGCAGACAACCCAGGCAAAAGACCCGTGCGCTGCAAGAGGCACAGCAGCCGGCGCCTCAAAATCAATGAAGCTTTTAAAATATGATGCTTGTTTGCGATGTTTATAGAGACTGTCTAGTTGCTCTCAATGCACCTCAAGTCGTTTATGGCTTCTCCGATATTTTTACCGGAAAAGACTACTACGACACAAATCGCAATTTTGTACCAGGCCTATTGCTCTGAAAAAAAGATCGAGTTCCTTCCCATCAGGAACCCTCAGGGTAAACTGCACTTGTTTTCCCTGCGGAACCAGTGGAGCTATTATGGACATTTTACATCTGCAAACGACTTTTTCAAATCAGAGCCGAATTAAGGAGATTGCGGCCAGAGCGTGACTAGAGACAGAAATAACTTAATGAGATACAATGAAATAAAAAAATCTTGATTTAAATTCTCGATTTCTTCACAGGCAGGCAATATAGGCCCATAAAGGCCGTAATTCCTCATGACATAAACGTTCAGTTATAGAACAATGGTTCGAAAAAGCCGAATTGACAGTCACTAACGGGTCTATTCTCGTACCCCGGTTGGGTTGGGAGCGTTTCGCATTTCGACCACGGGACGTTAATGGCTTTTCCTCGACCGAAAGAAGAAGTCTGATTCTCGTACCTCGGTCGTTTCGAAAATCTCGCTTTACGCTAGGAAGTGACGTATTTCTGTCGCGCGCGCAGCAAATCAAGCGATCGTCTGCGATATTTTTGTTTATGGTATCAGATTCAGTTCGAGTTTTGAATCGCCAAAGGAACTATGGAGAAGCGTACATTTCCTTCCCAATTCGAAATTATGTTGGATTATTTAGAAAAATATCCACAAATTTTAAGTGGGAAAGTTGTTCGCATCTTTTCAAAAGACACTAATGGTAAGAGGTGGGAAGATTTAACTTCTGGTCTTATAAGATGCATTATAATGCATCTTTCTTGCTTTCATAAGTCCATTGTTAAGGGCGGGGGTTAAACCATTTATCTTTTACAAAATATACATTTATTATAATATTATACATTTATACAACATAAATTACAGTCTTTTTTCAATATATTAATGTAATTTTAACAGTTTTCTAGAGAGAGGAAAAGTAATAAACTTTTTTCCATGCCAATTATTTTAACACTAGCAGTACGCGCACGGCTTCGCCCGTGGAATCAGGACTGGGGAAAAAATGACAACAATGACACGAAAAAGTTTTTAAAGAAAAATCAAAACAAAAGATACACATTTTTTGATTTTCCTGCTTATTTTTTTTAGCGCTGCAGTACAGAGTACGTTAATCCAAAACAATATTACAAAATTGGAACGTGAAAATGATTATTATACAGCAAGCAAAATATAAAATTAAATCCGAAAATAATAATCGAAGTAATTCATTCAGGTGAAGGTCATGACGTATCCTGTGCGTCCGCCAATCAAAATTGTTCAATTCGACCAGCTACGTTCCGAAGAAGTGCCGCGCGAGGAACTCGATCGCGAAAAATAACTCTCTACCGTCCAGAAAAAAATTAATTAAAAAAACACGGGGAAAGATATTTTAACCGTTCTTGTTTTAAATCCGACAGAACCGTTGTAGTTATAAGCTGAAAAAAAATTGAAATTAGTAGTGTTATTAGAAAGTCAGATGCAACAAATTTAAAATCAAAAGTAACATCTCGATGCCAAAACTGGGTATTTTTTAAAAGTTTCTCGAAATTCAGTAAATTGCGTTAGAAATTCAAACTAACTTCATTAGAACGGAAATCGCATGCTCTTTCCGATGGTGTATCTATTTTTTCGTACAGTTATTTGAAACCATTCTATTGAGAAATTAGTGCGAAAAATCAACACAAAACATTAAATAAAAAAATTTGTAGATTAAATTTTAAAATTTCGGCTTCGAGGTGCATTCAATCACCATTACGACTACCTGTGTGCCAAATTTGATGGCTGTAAGTGCGATAGATTCGTCTGGACATCGCAGACAAACACACACAAACATTGCCTTTTATAAGTATAGATGAATAAATCTTATAAATTAATATTACAAACCATTTGTTTATTTTTCCAATTACATACGAAAATAAAACATGAAAAAAAGTTATTAAATTCGGCAAGTTTTCACAACATTAAAAACATTACATCTTTATCAAGGAACAAGAAAAATTCTTTTATTGTCAGATTTTGCAATTACTATGTAAATATTTGAGAAATTTCTTTGATTTAAAACCCAAATAAAAAAATTGTAATGATATGTACGGAATGAGAAAATTCATTCCACACTCATTGTTAAAAAAATGTTAAAATGTTACCCTAATTTATTTTATTAATTTAGTTTAATAAGAAAATATTAAGTAATTAAATCTTTCAATGTAATTGATC
This sequence comes from Araneus ventricosus, assembly GCA_013235015.1. Taxonomy (NCBI): domain Eukaryota; kingdom Metazoa; phylum Arthropoda; class Arachnida; order Araneae; family Araneidae; genus Araneus; species Araneus ventricosus. The sequence continues at coordinate 64,794 of BGPR01007935.1, read as the reverse complement.
TCAGCTAATTATCAAATATCATTATTGAGTATCTGGATGGAGTAGTAAAAGATTTAACTACTTTTAAAGATTTAATTACTTTAGATTGTCGTATTAAATTATTAGATTAAATTATTTAAATTCGATAAAAGATTTAACTACTTTTTAAAAATCTAAAGTAATTGATAAATTCTTCTTCAGATTGGTCAAATGGATTACATTTATCCCGATAAACCCTTTCAAAACACAATTAACGTCTTAGCAGCCTCCATTTTAAACGAAAATTTGATAAGTTCTGATTTCGAAACAGCCCTTCTCGCTAGCGAATAGCGTTTACGCCAGGTAGAGAGCTGGGGAGAAATCGGAGTCCCTTTTCTTAGACCGAGCGAGATCCCAACCAGTTGGAATAACGGGTACGAGAATCACACTGGTCGTTAACAGGCGGAAAAAGTGACGTCTCCCAACCCAACTGAGGGTACCAGAATAGACCCGTAAATTGGTGGAACTAACGAATTATTTGCATCAAGCAAAAACTCCTTCTATAATAACTCTCGTTGGTTATTTATATTAACGTCCCGTTAGGAAGCAACACGAGGGCTATTTCGGGAAGGACCGCGTCATTTCGAACAGCTCTCAGATGCTGAGGGCCATGCCTGAGCTAGCTGATTTCCGCGCCACGTTGGCGGGAGGACATTTGACTCAACTACCTATTGTGTAACAGGCCGAAATATGTGGCGGATTTTCAGTAGAACCGTGTTTCGATCCTGGAACCCTCCAGTCCCGAAGCCGAGACCGTACCACCTGGCCACCGCTGCCTGATCAATTTTTCATAACGGGGGATCAAATAGAAAATATATTTTAGAAGATCACTATGCTATATTTCAAAGAAAGTATAGAAGTATATCATTCAAAAATAAGACTATCAAATGTAATGCTTCAAGTACGGAGCATCTAAATACTTTCGGAAACCGTGTTGTTTGAAATGCGCAACCCGCACTATTATTTTTTTGTGTGTTAAAATTATGAATTAACAATCCGAAATGTATCATTTCTTACCAGGGAGGTCTCCCTGCTGCTTGGAGAGATTGTGACCTCTTGAAACATGAAAAACTTCTAATCTATACATATAAAAGAGGAAAGTATGTGTGTGTTTGTTCGTTTTCTGGTTCTTTATGCACGTCCACACCGTTGGACTTACGACGACGAAATTTGGCACGGTGATGGATTAGCACAAGAGGGATCTAACACCGGAGAAATATTTTAAAATTGGAATTACTTTTTTATTTATTTAATTAAATAACGAAAATTAAGCCATTTTTAGACGTTTTTCACCGATAACTTCTGTACGTATGGTACGAAAATTAGTTTTACATTTCCTTAAAGAGCAAAACATCATATTTTTAATGATACCAATTTATATGTTGCACAATTTTTTTCTCAAATTCATTTGAAACTCAATTTGTAACAATGTTTTCTATTTTTATAAAATCAAATTAATTGTTTCATCAAAACCCCTAACGCGGACAAAATATAAAAATATTTAAGAATATTTGAGAAGATCCTATATCTCAAAGTAAAAACTGAAGTATATCAGTGAAAGACTAACAAATGTAATGAATCGGGCACGGAGCATCTTATTGCTTCCAGAATCTGCATTGTTTGAAATGTGGCAACCCGCACTATTATAGCGTTTGTATGTTAACATAATGGATTTCCAATCCGAAATATATAATTTCCGACCAGGGTAGCCACACTGCTGTTTGCAGAGATTGTGGCCTCTTTTCAAAACCCCGAAAAACTGATAATATACAAATAAATCCAAATTTATGATAAGCTTAAACCTGGAGGCCACAGGAAACAATAATACACCGTAATGAGAAGAATAAAATTGAAGTGCGCACCCCGACTCCGAAACATTCGTTTTCAACACAATAACAAGAATTGAATACGTTTCTAAATACAAAGAACACAAAAGAAACTTTCCTTAAAAGAATGCATTTATTCATTTGATAAATTAAATTGATCCGTGCCTTTGATCAAGCAAATTAATTAAAAACTATAAATGATCTTTGACTTTATCTTAAAAATCGCGCTTATCTTCACTTTATCTGAACCCGAAACAGGCAAACCGGTTAAAGGATTAAAAAAAAAAAAACTAAGGGACCGCGTTTACATGATGGTAAGGTCTCGGTTTCGCAGCAGGAGATTTAAGATTCGAAAGCCGATTCCACCGAAGAATCGTCGTTTAATCTTGTCTGATGTACCCAAACTCCGTGGGGCCCAATTTTCCTCCCACTTTTGGGTTGCAAAATTTGGTGGGAGTGCTGAATCAGTTGTCGTCCTCGTCATCCGACCACGGCTCAATATTACGAGATCCATTTGTTGCTTTAAAAAGGGACGTAAATTATAACTAAAATAAAAAAACTAATTTGATGACATTTGTCTTCAAATAGTGTATTTTAATTTAATTGTGAACCGCATAGTTTTTCGTGATCAATATTTATTTGCTCTTACTTTCCACTTCATATTGTCCATTACCAATAGAATTGGATGAAAACTGAGATATCCATAGTCAACATGGTGAAAAGAACTGAATAAAGGAAATACAATTCGCTTACATATGATAAACTCAATTTATTCGCGCTTTTAAAAATAGTTCTTTCTCAAGCCACATAATTTATAAGATAAATAAACTTCCTCTTTAAGTTAACGAGGTGCGCGAATCTTCACTTTTCCTGAATCCCAATAAACTGCTGAATTAGAAAATTCAGGGAAATTTGAGATCGCCACGGATTTTCAGCGTTCGCTCTTTCTACGTTTGAAACTTGACTGGCAACAGGCGCTGAGTTTGGGCGTAATATTTCATCTGTGATCATGTATTGGATACATTATAAATATCATCGAATTAATTTATTAATTTATCTTTCATTTAAAAAAATATGAATCAAGATTAAAATAAAAGGAACTTTTGGAGTTTCGATGGAATGCAGCATTAAAATGTATCTACACGTCAAATCAACTAATTTCTTATATATATTCACGACTTATATTTGTTTCGCACAATACTGCGAATTTAGGTGTCTTTGAATCACATAGATTTTTTTGTCGTATAAAATAAATTTTGAATAATTTGATTATCAAATAAACTTATCTATCATATTTTGTTTCGGATTCAAGACCGGATGGTCCCAAGTTCGAATTCCGATTCCACTAACAGCTCCGTAGTGTATGAGGGTCTAATGCTCGTTAAATCCGGCGTCTTGGATGAAAGGTCCTCACTTTCGTGCCAGCTGAGATGTAGTCTTCGCCACTTCAACCATGCTCAAGATTATGAGATCCGTCCAAAAACAGCCATTTTGTGGAGACAAAATCGGCAATTGATATCAACTAAAACCACTGTATTTCAAGTACTTTGTTGGTAATTAAAAAGAATTCGATTTCCTTGATACTTATATATGATTCGCAAAGTTATCCAAATTCATTTTAAAATAGCTTCTTTTCCAATCGTATAAGGTTATCAAGTTTCTATGCGAAAATAATTTTTGACCAACGGCAGTAGAACTCTGTCGGATTCCAGGGCAACCGTCAAAAGGAACGGAAATGAAACAAAGAAGGAAACAGAGAGGAAGCTGCAGGCCTGCAATATGAATTCTTTTATTCTATGTTTGACTTCTTTGTATTTCTTCGTGTTTAATATTATGGTTGATTATAATCTTTGAGCAACTTGAATCGATTTTGGACAATTCATACATTGTGATTTTTTTTCATATATAAAATGTAGAAATATTTAAGGAAATGATCCAGATCTTTCAATTACGTCGAATCTTGTGTTATAAACTATTCTTGTTTCGTTAAGCAAACTTCACAACAAGAAGAAAATATCCCCTTAACTAGAAATAAGTTACATCAAGCTGACTTTCAATTTATACAGAAAGAAGAGGATTCTATTGTACATGATCATCGAATAAATAATCACGGTGAGCGAGAACACTCAAAAAATATATGCGATTCTGGATAATCATTCCAGTATATAATAGATATGAATTCTGACTGCCAAAATTTCAGCAGCAGTCAAGAGTCACAATGTCTTCATTTCACGTTTCAATCCCATCAAGAGAATGAATTTGGTCCTATTTACCATGAAAATTTCCGATATTCTCAAGGTAGCTGCCAAATGCGCAATGTTTCGTTGTACAAACAAAATATTTCACAGCCAGGAAGATTTCGCAAATACAAAACAATATCGAAAATATTTTTCAAGTAAAATCGGCAAAATTTGATGTTCCACAATCAAAAGCGAATACTTTTGCCTGTGTGACTGAAGAACCGAAATGTTCTAGAAATCTGCTGCATAAAAATAGAAATTTCAGCGATTCCATGGTCTCTAATCAACATTTGAGGTTTGACAGATACGGAACACTAAATACCAGGCAATTGCAACCACTCAAGATGCAATAACATGCTGAGAACATTGGGCATACAAATCCGTGAATGACGGATGTCTTAACAGGAACATCCTCAAGCGTTGGCTATAAAATCAAGCATACCAAGACTACCTTTTCCAGGACAGTTTTCACAAGAGAGATGTGTCTCCAAAGAAAATTTTCCTTTCAGTCCATCAGATTTTAAATTTGAATACTAAGAAATAAATAATCGTCAAAACATATTTCAAATACAGCATCGTAGTGGCTATTTATACCCTGATTACACAAATGTAAATATTCCGTACTTAGCAAACGATGCACTTGTTCCTTTGAAACAGAAATGCCTACAAGGAAATACGATTGTACACGACACAATAATTTTAAGGCAATCCAATGATTTCCGAAGAACTACATGGCACATATAACTTTCAAGCAGGGCATTTAGCAATTAAGAACCTCTGCCTTTGAATCAGCAGTGCCTACAAGAGAATGAGCCTATCCCTCCCACACAAGTATATCAAGGCAATCGAATGATTTCTGAAGAACTCCCTGAAACATTTAACATTCAACCATTCCGTATACATTCTGACTTCTTGGAATAAACAGGGCATTCAACAATCAAGAACTTTTACTGGTGGAAATTCAGTCTCTAGCCACGAAATAATAAAACGTCCGATATGGTAAACAATCCTCACCAAGTAAATAAAACTAAGTTAGACTTTCTCAAAAACATGAATATAGGAATTAATTGTTATAATCTGCGGGACAAATCTCGCAAGTCTGGTGAAATAACAGCGCCGGTCTTCACGACAGACCATCTGAATCAAGAAACAGTGAGCAAAGAGAGCCCTTTTCAATAAGAAAGAATTTAAAGATTCATCTCCAAGTCTATTCCAACGCAAGGTAATTTCCAAGCAATATGTGTCCTGGCTGTTTCAAAAGAAGAACTCTCGAAAGGCACATCCGAACCCACACAAACGAGAGGCCATATCGGTACAATTCTTGCCATAAAAGTTTTAGAATAAGAGCACCTATCAAGCCGCACATCGGAACAGACACAAACGAGAGGCCATATAAATGTAATTTTTGTGCTTGGTGTATCAAACAAAGAACAAAACTCGTAAATCATATCCTAATTCACACAAATGAGCTGCCCTACCCATGTCAAATTTGCCTTAAATGTTTCAGACAGAGAAGAAATCTCGTAAATCACATTCGAACTCATACAAACGAGCATCCATAACAAAGAGAAATTTGCCACGTGAGTTTCAAACTAAAAGCGACTCTTGTTACAAACATCCGATCTCATACAAATGAGCGGCCGCATCAATGTAATATTTGTCCTAAAACTTACACACAAAGAATGTCTCTCAATTAACAAATCCGAACCCACAGTTACTAGTGGCCATAAAAATTTGCGACCTTCCAATTTCAAAGTAAAGACGACTCTTGTAGTGCAAATGACACTGGGGTCACTCACGCACAAAAGCATAAAGTGGTTTTAATGCTGTCATATTTGTTCACCAGTTTCAAACAAAGAATGCGTATCTTTACGCTCATATGATCAAAATTCAACCAGCTGTATTATTCATTCCTATTTTGCTCTTGAATATACATACATGCTTCAGAGTTTTTCAAAATAGTGTTTGAAATATTTAATCTCAAAATAATAACAATTGAAACTCCTTTTCACATTCATCACTGTAATTCTACAATGAAGATACTCGAAAGTCTTATTTTTTCAAATTCATCTAAAATAGAAAAAACTGATATGTTAAACTTTATCATTTTAATAGTTATATTTAAAAGTTATATTGTGATGCATTTTAAAGATTCAATATTTATTGAATTTTAAAACTATTTTAATATAGATAGTTATCTTGATTGTTGTTTTAATGTTACTGTCTTTTATTTTCTAATTGTTATTATTATGGTGAAGAATTGCTTACATTTTTCTGCATAAGAAACAATAAACCTGAGATAAATTTTGGGTAAATCGTCTTGGTGTACCCATAATATCGATTACAGAGCTTACTCATAGAAGAATTCTTTTACCGCCACCCAAACTGATTCTAGATTCAATAAAAAGAATACATGGGCAATTAAGTATATGATTCATCGATTAAAAAAATATTCATAAAATCTTATTTTTGTTTAGAAGGCATATAGAACATCCATAAGAGAAAAAAATATGTAGAATTTCAAGCATTTTTAAGAGAAACTGGCTGATTTTATATTTCAGGAATTGGTTAAATGATTATCTTGTGACTTTAAACAATTCAGTTTTCTTGCGTGTTTTCTAATCTTCCAGTCGGCGCGCTAAAATATTTCACACGAGAGGGCGCGTGTCGTACTTTATAAGGCACAATAATTTTCTTAATTTTTACCCTTGCAGTTGTAAGTTACTTCATTATATTAAGAGACACATCAAAAAAGCAAATCCTTTCATCAAGAGTGAAAATTAATTTTTTTATTATTTGGAAAATCTAAGATTATATTGAAATCAGAGAAAGCAATGAGATTTAATATTATTTGTTTCTAAAAAAGGTATTAAGCAATATATAATAATAAATAGTATAATACCAACTAAGAATTGTACAACAAAGACTTTCTTCTTAGTTTCTTATCGTTGTCCTTGCTTTCGAAACATTGCACTTTTGCCAGAGAGTAACGCTTACAAGTATACTATTGTATTGCACCTACTGTATTTCATGAATTTTGATAATCGTTTTATTTCTTTTAAACATAAATCACAAGCTATTTTTCTCAATGCCGGATGCTGTTCACTTGCTTCTTCAGGTTGTGATAAATAATTTAGATTTAAAGACATGGTAATGTCATATGGCAATGATTAAATTTTTTCGTCTCGAGTAGTGAGGTGTTTTCATAAGACTAAGGTTTTTCAAGAAATTTTTCGGCTTGGTGGATTATTGGCAGGCTTATTACATATTAAATATCTTTAATAATGTAATATTAAATAGTCCTAATCCGCACTGGTTTTATAATTATCAAACTGAAACGTTTAGACGTGAAAAAAATTTTCAAGTTGCACGAGCGTGCGCGCTATATAAAATTTACGACTGAAGCATAAAACAGCATAAAAACACCTTGAAACTGGGATAAACCCATTTAATCTTGAAGAGAGGGGTCGCATGAAGGAATAGCAATGACTTTCAGACAGTTTTGACTCCGAATAAGAAAACAGGGTTTGAAAAATCCGTTTCTCATAAAATTTGCGCAGGCGCGCCCGCTGGTTAACCACTGTAATTTATGCATACTGATGGATTTTCAAGTAGGTGAAGCAGACAACAGTCTAGTTGTCCCGCAACTTCGGTTGTTTCCAGAGCTTCGTGATTGTTTTTTTTTTAAAGAATTCGAGATAATTAAATTTAGTGCTTTAATTCAATGTTCAAGAGGTGTGTAATCAAATTAAAATGAAGTATCGATAAAATTTCAGAAAATTATTCTTAGGATTATTTCTTTCAAATTTGCTTGACGATCAGAATTGTCTAATGTCCCTCCACCACGAGAACTCTGTTCGCCAAGTTGTCTAGTTGACGGCTGTCGCTACAGGAACTGGTTATGTCATGGAAGATCCATTTCGAACAGGATGAATCCGTCGGAAATCAGGACTTTATTTTATCTTTGGCACAAGTTTGCGGCGGTAGTTGATCATTCATCTTCTGGGTTTTGCAGCAGTTGCACATTCTTTCCCATTTGTAGCGCCTTTGTAACAAACTTGAATGAACGTCTACCTACTCGAAATGGATTCCTCCTACGATAACCTGCTTCTAAAGACACCGCCAAAAATTGGCAAGCAGAGTTCTCGTGGAGGACGGACAGTAGCTGGTTTTATAATTAGCCGACTGACTCAACAGACCTGCCAATTTTTATATTAGAGTTTTAAATTAAATAAATTTAATTTTCTTTTTAATTTCGAGTTATTTTCACGAAGATGTAAATAATTACAGAAGACAGTTTTTTTTTGTTAGATTAAAGGAAACTTTTAACATAAAGAAAATTTGTCCACTACTTGTGGAACTCAGCATTTATACACTCATAGAGTATTCCAGAATCATATAGCTGGAATTTTAACCTTCCGTTGGGTGCATCTAATTTGTGAGTTGACGCACGCATTTTCTTTTGAACCTAAGTGCAAGATTTACCTTGAAAGGGGTGGGATCTCTAGTAGCTTCCTGGCAACCTACCACCCACACTAGTGTATCGTCTTTTTTTCCTCTAGTTTTTTTATGTACGTGAGGGGCGCGTTAATCTGGTAGATGAGTTGCGCCGATGACGTTTGTATTTTTGATTTCCAACATTTTTCTCAATATTTCTTTTCAAATACCTGCAAAATTTCGTATATCATTGCCCCATCCCCTACTTCAATCATATTGATCGTTGTTTTCATTATATTGTTACAAAATTTTCGAATTATTTGAGGCTCTCGACGGCACCAGTTATCATTGCTAAGGAATCTTACGGGAAAATAAGAGTCAACTCTCTCTTGAATATCTGGATGTTTAGTTAGTTGAAATTGCAAGGAAATACAAAAACGCTATTTAGAAACGCAAATATAGCTTTGTAGGATCGAATAGTTCAGATTCATAAGCTTTTCCTTATGCCTAAGAAAAACTTTTAATCTCACAGATGAGACGCGCCCGAACGTGTTAGCTTTTGTATTCCGTGCGACCGAAGGTTACAGGTATAGAATATGAACAAGCAAGAAATAATTTGAATTAAAATACCATTACTTGGGTAAAACTATCATTCCTCGGACTCGATTCACTTACAAATAGGTTTACAGTCCGACGCTCTGCCAACTGAGTCGCGACTAATCGATGGCCAGATTGCTTTGTGCAGCGATATTGTAACCAACTCTCCTGAAGTTGAGACGAATTAAATATTTTGTTACTTTAAAACTACATGAAAGGCGATTAAAAAAAGCCTTAAGAAATATTTAGTATTGGAAGCTGGAGAAGAGAACGGAGCGCACGAATCTTGTATTGTCTATAGGCCCATGCTAAGACAGTCGGTATTCAGTGGCAGATATGAATAAACTTGACAAGACTTCACAAAAAAACGCACGTCAACGAAAAAATGGTTTCACGAATGGTTCAACGAAAAAATGGTTATTTATTCATCACTTAAGGAATTATAATAATCATTCCGGTAAACGAGGTTTTGGTTCATTTAGATATGGAGAAGTTTCATACCATCCACAGGTAATGAAAAAAAATTCTTTTCGGCAAGCTTGAAGGCAAAGGTAGATTCCTTTACGCTAATGTTACAAAAGTAATGAAATATTACGTATTGATCAATACAGACATAGCCAATGTCTTTATTATTTCTTCAATTTTGCAATATTCAAGGTGTGATTCTGTTTTCAGGACATTTCATTTTTTACTATATCAAAGTTTTATCATTCCATTTTTCATTTCAAAAGGTTATGCTAGATTTATCGGTCAGTGCGTTCGTCAATTTTTTTTTATATCAACACATAATCATTCAACAGGTAGGAGTCATAAAGAAATAAACATCCCAGCAGTGCAAATATCTCGTAGATAACATTAAGCTTTCTTATCTGAAACAGTAACAAGAAATTGACTCTTGACACGAATGACTAAAGACTCTAGACTTAAAAATTAATTTATTTAATCTAGGTTACAATTTAATTGTGCTAACTTTGTCGCATGGTAAAATCACATGACATGAAACACTTAAACACTATTAAAATGGGCTCATTTAGAGAACTCCCTGGTTACAGATATAATGGTCACTAAATCCTTAACATATAAGAGAATAAAAATTAGTAAACATTGTGAGTGGCAAATTTAATACATGAGTTTAAAGCATAGGATATGAACGCAGTCAATTTGAACAGTAAATTTAAATCTCCATCGACGGTTAATACCAAATACTCAGATAGAAAATCCCAAAACAATTTTAAAGTTAAGGAGATATTTTTCAATATCAAAAAAGATAAAGTGAGTTATTATTAACAAAATTTGAAGTATCTATGTAATAAATAATAATTTATGGAAAAAATAAGCTAACGGTTGTTTTAAAAAAATGTCTAATTCAATTGATATTCTTCTTATAATTAAAAACGTTTCCGATCAGAAAAGGAATTTGTGTATTATAATTTTTATACAATAGTAGTTTTTACATTAAAAATATTAGGCATGAAAGCATTTTAATCTGGAGCAAAGCCGGGTATATCAGCTTGTTTACCGTGGAAAAAGATTAAGTGAATACGGCTGATGGGAACTTTTCAACAAGGTGCCACATGCATAGGTTAAACCCCCCCCCCCCCCCCCCCCCGGGGCGGGGCAATCCCTTTTCAGCGCATAACTTCTAAGCAATTCTAGCTGTCAAAAAACTTTGAATATAAAAGTTGTTCGTTATGATTAGGTAATAATTCGCCTAATTCAAACTTATGTTCAATCGTAACGGAGTAATGGGAAATTCATAAATTGGGAGCGGGGGGGGAGAGGGATTGAATATAGCTTTTCAGCTTATATTTTCTGTGCAATTCTGGCTGTAAAAAAGCTTTCACTGTAAAAGTTGTTCGTTATGTTAAGGCTGAAAATGGCCGATTGAAAATGGCTTTTTAGATCATGACTTCTAAGCAATTGTAGCTAGCAAAAAAAAAGTTTCAGTAGAAAGGTTGTTTGTTATGATGAGGCATTAATTTGTCTAATTTGAATTTTCTTTTATTTTCAATCGTAAGTGAATTATGGGGAAATGAAATTTTCAAACCCCCACCATTTCCACTCGCTTTGAGCTAGATAGCCCATCTAGGATCTCGGCTGATATTTTCACCTCCCTTACAACATATTCCTCGCCGGTTAAAATCTAATCAAAATTACTCTACTTATCATGTTCACACGATAACATAGTTAAAGCGTTATATACATCTCTACTAATAATATGAAGGAAAAGAACATTTCCCCCTCTACTTTCAGAAGGATTAGATTTGCAAGAATGAGATTGCAAATGACGAGAGCTTTCCAACAAGGGTTAACATGCATAGGTTGAAAGATACTTTAAGTTGGGGGAGGAGGGGAAGGGAGGGAAAACACTTTTCATATCATAACTTCTAAGCAATTGCAGCTTTCGAAAAAGTTTCAAAGCAAAAATTGCTCTCTATTATAAGGCGATAATTCGACTAATTTGAATTTTCTTTCTATTTTCAATTGTGAAGGATTTACGTAGAAATGAAACTTTCAACGTTTACTTCCGCAGAGCAAGAGTGTCGCCAATGACTTTTTCTGACACATGCAATTGGGTAATGTTCGCCCTGACCTGCAAAATACCGAAAGTCGTTAAGACACCTTCTAGTTGGATTTCTGTGCGCAACAATTGTTCTCATCGCATATCAATCCACTATCGTTTTCTGTCATCGTGAAGCAACTGATTTTCCTCCTAAAAAATCTGCATGTGCGACCATCCTTAGAATCGAATGTAGTAAGCTAGCTTATTCCGTGGCCCGGTACATCCGTGCGTTTGTGTCGCAGAAGTCATTTGTGATAAAAAGAACTATTTAAGCTGCATTAGTAATACAGACAGCCCCCATATACGTCGCGCTGAGAGTGTCGATTAATCAGATATACTGTTGGGACCAAGGGTAAGATTTCGGAGAAGCCACACCGCAGACCGAGGTCGGTAGACTGTCCAGCTGTCTCAATGTACCTACAGTCGTTTATTGGCTTCTCAGATATTTTACCGAAAATGATGACAAAAAAATCGCAATTTTGTTCCTGGCCTATGTCCGAAATGAAATTGCGTTCCTACCCTTCTTCATGTCCCTCAGGGAAAACTGCAATTTCATTTCCCCACCAAAACGAAAAGCAGAGCTAGTAAGAAAACTTATATATGCCCAATGACAGGTTCAAATCAGAGCCGCAATGAAGGAGATTGCTGTCAGAGCGTGACTAGAGACAGAAAGAACTTCTTACGAGATACAAGTAAAAAAGGGGGGTATCTGTGAATATATTATGGCCCCGATATAAGAAAACTGCAAAGACTCTATCACAAAAAAACAGATTCAAGAGCTTGCTATTTCGAATCTCTTACAGATCGTATTATATAAGATGCTCACAATATTGTATTAAATATTTTACGATTTTACGTCATTCTGAATATTGAACAACATTGTTTACATATATCTAACAGTAATAGGAGTGGTTACATTGCTCATTTCTGTTGCTTTCTTTGCCAAGCAAATCAATAATAGTATTAATAGGTAGATTTACTCTAAAGACTAAAAAAAATAGTCTAGTATTACGCCTGAGGTTGAAAGCAACCCTAGTCAAATAAATCAATAATTTTAAAATAATTCCTTATGTGTGCGAATTCACGATAATTACGCAAACATCAAATTCCTCAATGGAGAGTATCTCGTAATAAATGTTAATGATATGAAAATTGAGGAGTTCAATTCTTACTAAAAAGTATATAATATAATAGTTCTTTCGAGAGTCACTGTGGCAAAAATAAAAAATATTCCAAATGCAGCCTCTAACTAATTTAAAAAATGTTGAGTATAAAGATGATAGAAACTTTCAATGCGAGAGCAGTCGCACTTAAGAATAAAAAAGAAATCCCCCCAATAAGGTTTAAAAAGAAAAATAC
>BGPR01007935.1:0-50974 GCA_013235015.1 Araneus ventricosus | reverse complement strand
TCCCCCATTCCCCCCCCCCCCCCCCCCCCCCCTTGAGCTGGGATAGCCCATCTACGAACACTGGACCGAGATTTCCACTACATACGATATATCCTCATTAAAATTAAACAAAATTACTTCAATTATTGTGTTCACAAGATAACATGTGGAAAAGCGTTATATATATATATATATATATATATATATATATATATAACAAATACGAAACAACTGATTTACTACAATGTCTCCATTTTATTTTAATATTTTGACTTTCATGATATTGATATATATATATATAAAACGTTTTAAAGTAGAGTATTTTAAATCAGGGGTACTGATTGCGGAGGTCTAAAGAAATTTTCCGGAATGTCATGAGAACTACTGCAATATGTAGAGTTTCTATGAGGAATTCACCTAAAAAAGTCTTGTAACGACTGAACTATTGATAAAAAAGTGAAAAAAGAACCAAATGAGGAAGTCGCGGCCAAATCGAGCTGAAAAAAAATGCAGCTCAAATGAAGGCTGCAACGGGTGGTTGTTTTTCCGCTCGCATTACTCTTTGCGTTAATATCGGATCGTAGGAGAACAAAACTTGATGCAGCTCTGGTCCTCCTAATTTTGATTGATTTTCCGTCTCTTTTTACATTTTATTACTTTCGCTACTCGTTGATCACTGAATTCTCAAAGCAATCACAATTAGTATGAAACGAGAATACAATCTTAAAATAATTTCAGGGGAACTGCAGCCTGCGGCCTTATGGGACGAGCCGCCACTGACGACTAGTGGTTTACTACTTTTTTAGTGGAGGTGGTAGTAACTAAAAAAAAGTGTACTAGGAAAAAGGTAAAGTACTAGGTAAAAATACTAGTAGACTAGTACTTTTTTTTCCCAATTGAGAATTTAAAGGTGCGTGTGCCACAGTCAAAGGTTAATCACATACAAGTTAAATATTTTCAAAACTGAAGTATTTGGGAGTGTTTACAAGGCATACTTTAAACTTAAAAGCATCCCACAGTTTCATCCGTAAACTAATTGATCTGCCAGTTTATTGAATGTAATGAATATGCGTTTCTTAATTACTGAAATGAAATAGGAAAAAATGGTGCTCAATGATGACCGCGACATCTGAAATAAGCACCAGGCAAATTTTAAACTTTAAAAAAACATCCGACGGCTTTTCTAGCAGTTGGGATGAGACATAGTATCATTGAATAACCTAATAACAAAGAATCTATTGCTTTTTAAATAACACTAAATGAAGTTTGCGGAAAAGTTCATTGATGGCTACCGGTATCTAAAGTGGGTTCCAAGTTTTTTTTTACTTTTAAAAAACATCCAACGGCTTCATAGCGAGGGAGCTGAAGTCCGGAGAGCTTCGCTTGCCTATTGAATGCTGCCAAATAATTTTCTTAACCCTTCCGGTAAGATTTATTCATGATATGGTTCTGTGTATCGTAAGAAACCAATGGTATGAAAGCTATAATTTCGCCATTTTTTCCATACACTAATCATTGGCAAAACTTCAATGATAATTATTCTAATAACCGGTTAATGTGATAAATTTTCATTAAATTACTTAAAAGGGGTTTATTTGATTATTTCTTTCAGATAAACACTGGTGATTGTGCACTTCGCCGATTATCAAGACTGGAAACATATATATCCGACTTTGTTCTATACTGCAACTTTGCCATCGCTATGTTTTAACACATACACGCAAAGCCATACGCATAATTAGTTAGTTATTGTTTGAATAAAGATAATCAAATAAAATGATATTATACAAAACAAATTTAAAAATAAATTTGAACATACAAAACATAATAATTTCATCATATACACATACTAATCTCATACCAAATTTCATCTCTAGCTCTAATAGTTTTAAATTGTTAGCAGGCAGACATAATTTCAAAATTGTGTTTCGACCAGGAAGGTCTAAAAGGTGAAGATTCATCAAAATTTGAGTTCAGTTTTGACAATTATAATACTTTCTTGTATTAATGAGAAACTAAAAAAAAAAAAATTAAGAAAAATTGTGGGCAAGAAATGAAAAAATAAGTATGTAAATATGAAAAAAAATTTTGCACAATAACACAATACATATATAAACACATTCCCTATTTCTCATCTTAGTTTAGAGGTAACTGGGCTTATCCCTCTGACTGCCGAATTTTAAAATCGCTATTTCAATGATTGAAATATGCTGAAAAGAAGTATATGATTTATGTGCAAGGATTTATTAGCATAATAAGATTCAACGCTGTAATAGTTCTAACAAACACAATAGCTCTCGCGAAAATCGGTGGATGTAGTAGAAATTTACTCCATCCCAAGTGAAAATCACGCTGATAAGCAGTCAGGGTTAATTTGTGCATGCTACGCCACTTGGCTGCGTTCGTGAAAGTATTAAATATTTTATTTCTATAACACTGGAAATTTAGAGAAATCAAATTCTTCTTACATTTTCTTCTTTCAATCACTTAACCTTTGTTCCCCCCCCCCCCCCAAAATGGTGGTTCTTGCATGCCTAGGAGTGGCGTACAAGGGGCTTTTTCACTTCCGCAGAGCAAGAGTGTCGCCAATGGACTTTTCTGACATATGTACTACTGTTCGCTCCTGACCTGCAAAATACCGGGAAAGTCGTTAACGACACACCCTCTGAGGTTGATTTCGTGCGCTAAATCTGTTTCAATGCATATCATCCACTAGTTGCTTCTTCTGTCATCGTGAAGCAACTGATTTCCTCCCCAAATCGTGTATGTGCGTACCGATCCTTAGAATCGAATGTGTAGCTGCTTATCCAGTAACAATGTAACTGAAATAGCAACAGAAAATAATTTCATGCAGGATCTAAAAGATTTAAGTTCTAGATTTACCGTAATAAAATGTAGGTCAGGCGGTGACCACATTTAAAATTTTTGTGCCAAATGAGTTCGTTAAAAATAGAATACATAAGTATCTATGTATCAAATGTAAAGTCTTCGAACACGGAGCATCTCATTGCTTTCAGCAGTGGCGAATCTAGGATTCCGGTCTGGACCCGGCGGCGGCCGCTGAGGTCATAAAAGCTTTGTATCGTCGTGATGAATGTCAAACTTCAAGGCTAAAATAAACCAAAACTCTTTAACTTGAAAGACTTTACTCACCTGACAATAAGAATCACAACGAACAATAAAATGCTGTCGATAATTTAATAAAAATTACGATGAAATAATTATGTTTGATAATTCTTACTTCCAATAATGTACAATACTTATAATACTGAAATTAGTAATAAACGTAACAGATTTTTAGACTAGTAAAAGATTGTATAAAATTATAATTATTAATTTATTATATTAGTGTTTATTATTAATTTCATTTATTATAATTGTAAGAAATAAAATAAAAAAATATAATTTAAGATGGCATTATGGATGTGATAGCGCCTCTTTTGACACATGACAATCACAATTTTCAGACCCAGTCCGCCACTGACCATAGGTTGAGAACCTCTGAGCTTCAGCTGTCTCCGGATGTGAAGAACCTTTGAGTTCAAGAACACCGTCAACTCACCGTACGTATTCAAGTTTATTGAACTAGTAGTAGATAACGAGGAAGGGTAGAAGTGGTGACCTTGAACGAAATTCGATGCGCTGTCGCTATTCGATTGAGACAAGAGAGTTTGTTTTTATCCTTTCCTCAGTGGAAGTTATTAAATCGTTGCGCAAATCGACACACGTGCATTTGTGCAGAATAAGCTTTGTTTTCTTTATCCCTTAGTGATAAGAAAGGGTTATGATAAAAATAGATCATATTCAGAAGATTATGAAACTAGTATTGCATATCATTTGCTTTAACTGATGAAGAAACAGTTATTGTTCGAAAGAGGATACATAATTTCTTTTAGAAAGGATTCTTATTCATTTACAGAACGTCAATACAAAAAATATTTCCGTGAAATGCAGTTACTTCATCTCAAATCAATAGAAAACAACCGTTATAATTAAAATTGTGTTGAAATGTAATTTTCCCCCCCATCGCAGTTTGGAATATTGAGACTTAGCCTTATGCAAAGTAAGTAAATATCATTTTTGCATTTTTTTTGCTTTTTTTATGTTAGTTTGGAAATATTCTTTTAAATACCTCGTGGACGAAAAAAATATATCAAATAATGTATCAAAATTGAATATTGTGTACTTCAATTGTTTATTTTTTTTTTATTCTACGATGCTTTTATTTGGATATTTTCGGGCATAGCTTTTTGTGACGATTTTAATTGCTTACTCCTGTGTATGCATTTTTTTAAACTTTGATATCCTCAAAGATTTTTTAATTTTAAATAATTTATATCAGAAATTTCTTATGTGCAACTTAACTTTTTTTATATGCTATGTATTTATTAATCTTAAGGATTTATCATTGTATCATCAGATGAGATTTTCTTTTCTTATTCTCGGAGGAGTAATTATTTTTCTGATTTTAAAAATCAGGGTTTCTAACTCAAAAGCTAGTACGGGTCAAATAAACAAGGTCTAAGTTTATGGGAATCTCAAAAATATAAATAAATTATTGAAACGCAGGTTTATTTCAAAAATACAGAATAATAATAATAATATAAAAAAAGAACGTTGGTAAACTTAAGGTTTTCTTTCTGACACTTGGCATCTCTTCTCTGCAAAAATCTTTCCTATTTCGGAGGATATCTTGTCAGCAGTGGTTACTTAAAAAACTGATCCAAAATGAATGTAAGTAATTTTGGATCTTACAGGAGACTAATTCCGATTAAAAAGTGAAAATAATTACTCGCACCAATTTCTACATTCAAACTTGCAAACAATTTCAAATGCCAATTTTCGAATATTTTCAAACTTCGATGGCAAATTTTTATAAAATTCACTCAACCCAACTTCAATGAATTTTGCCTTCAAATCTGAACAGCATTGGATATCAATTACCTCCGTTTGCATATGGTTAGCTACTGATTTTATACCTACGGAGAAAAGCGAAAAAGAAGAACATTTTTCTTTAAGTGTTTTATTTTATTATATTCTCCTAAAATATTCGCTGTTAGTGGCGGGACAATGATTGCGTCAATGTAACAGAACTAGAAGTTAGTCACTGGCGAATGTTGTAATTCGTTGTTAATAATAATGTATAATTAGGAGTTTTAAAAATTAAGCTATGAAATTTTTATTAATATTCTTATGTTTAAAATACTCTTATGCCGCATTCATTATGGATAATGTGACCATAAGTCCCGTTCTTTGGCAGCCTCTCCCTTATCCCCAAGTTACACTGTCCCGTTTTCAGAAAGAGAGCAACCCACGATAGCAATTTCAAGAGGTCAAAAATCAAAAATTCCGTCGGTAATATTTTGTAGCCCTGCGATGACGGAGCATGCGCTATACTTGACATACATATGTAATTTGGCCAGAAGCCTGCTATCTCGCACTTAGTTCTAACTACATCACACCGCATGAAGTGACAGATGAACACTGGGAATAGTTGAAGCAAAAATCGTTGGATGGAACTCTTCAAACACTTTTAAGCCAATAATTTAAATCATACGAACTTTCGTATAATTATTGAATATATTCTATGTCTTCACGGCACTAATGCACCCGTGGAAAGGGTCTTTTTTCTTATGAATAAGTTGTGGACGAGCTAGAAAACTCAGTTGCAAGTCGCAGTTTATAAAGCAACGTTAATTACCAAAGTTAATTTTTAAAAATTCTTGCCAAGAATTTCATTCCTTTATTTACACCAAATATACTTAAGCAAAAATGTGTTATTCAGAAAAATTTAAGGTCACATGGATTATTTATTTTCACGTGTTTATTTCTGATCTCTTCATTAATAATTAAATACCGAAGAAATATGTGTTTTCTTGAATTTACATAAGATTAAATAAAAATTTAACCATGTCCCTTTTTGAGAGAAAAAATAAATGGTCACTTTAGTTATGCGCCGCTAGTTTGCAAACCCTTGTTAAAAAAAAATTCTTTCTATACCTACGCTTTTCTTTTCATTTATTTACGAAGGTTTGCGTATTTTAACGTAGGACTATGTTCCTTCCATTGGAGTCTCAGGAAGGAATTTGATTCACACGCTAAAACGCCACAAAAAACGTTGTATGGCATATCCTCTATTTCTCGGTAACTACATATGTTAAAAACTTAATTAATGTCTTATTTTAGAGCTAAAGGGTAACAACAGAAGTTACAAAAAGAATTTGAAAATCGGAATTGTAGTTCAGCGACTACTGAGTCGCACATTTGGGCAAAAATATGCATGAGTTGGTGTCGCGATCCTCTATATCTCTGTAACTACATATGCTAAAAAGATCACTAATGCCTGATTTTAAAGATAAAGGGTAACAACAGAAGTTACAAAAAAATAGGAAAATTGGAAAAGGGTCACGCGAGTAAAGTAATCCTACGCCTTTAATATCAGCGGCTGTTTGAAAAAGACAGCCTCCCGTCATTTTTTTGTATGAAAACATTAAATTTTAGGTTACAAATCATTCATATTTTCAATTACCTGTCATTTTTCATCACCGGCTTAATATATAGGAGGATTTCTTGAACAAACTTAACCCTTTGCAGTAATATATGGAGGTCGACTCATCATCAGATTTTTACCGCCCATTCCTATGCCGTTTTGTATATTAAACATATTCGTTCTATTAAAAAATAGTTGTGCTATGGTAATTAGTTTATAAAAAGTCAATGGTACTTCATTTCAAAATTAGTAACCCTTTGCTGTCCTACATGGAGGTGGACTCATCATCAGAATTTTACCGCCAAGTCCTATGCCATTTTGGATATTAAACATATTCGTTTTACTTTAAAATAGTTATGCTATGGTAACTGGTTTGTAAAAAGTCAATGGTACTTCATTTCAAAATCAGTAACCCTTTGCAATCAATCCCCTGTCGAGTCCACTTCGATATTTGTGACTCAAATTGATTTTTTATACCTTAAATTACTTTGAAATGTAATAATTAATAAAATCATTGAAAATGGTCTGGACTTGCTAGAACGCTTTTGAGAAAAACCTTCGGACTGTGAAGGGTAAAGGTAAGTCGACGGCGTAAAATTATTTTCCTGTATATTTTACTTAGTTAAAAATTACGAAATTACTGATGTTATCGCTTCTCTTTATATTCTCAGCAGCAACCTGAAATTATTTTTTATAAATGACCAGGAAAATATTTTATGATGTTGTCAATTTTTTACATCAATTTTCTCTTTTTGTAAAACAGCAAACAGACGTGCACGACAAATTTTGCACTTTGATGTCAGTAATCAATATTGCATCCATTTTTTCTTCCCTATATTGTTTCTTACTGAAAATGATTACACTATTTCTGATAAGAGATTTAATCAAATCTGCATGCATAAAAACAGTTCGCATTGGCGCATTAGTTATTATGAAATAAAATAACCAAATATACAGATAATGAAAAAAAATCATTTGCAATAATTGAATCGCTCAGAATACAATACTGTTAAGTCGTTTTTTTAAATATATTTTTTGATTTTTAAAAATTTCACTTCCTGTAGATATCTCTTTTTGTTATAGAGCCTACCTTTTGAAAAAGGTCTTCATATCCTGTTCTAATCAAATTTATAAACCAAAAATTTTAAAAATTAACGCATTAAAAATAATAATTAATAAGTTAAATCGCAACTTTTGTTTTCTGGACTTAACCGCATTGGCTTCTGAATGACTCAGTTTTGAAGCATTCATTTTATTTGCATGTATGAAGTCTCAAAAAACAGTCAAACCTCATTATCACGAGCCCTCAACCGAGGATTAACAATATCCGATTTTACAAATATTGGATACATAAGGTTTCCTATAATTCTAAAATGCATTTCTGTGTTGAACAAATTGATTTCACTAAATTGCAATTTGTAATGGTGTAATAAATATTTGTTCTTTTAAAATTAAACGGTGAAATTAATGGTACTTACATATATTTCTCTAAAATTTGAAAATAAGTAGTTGTCTTTCGTGAAAGAACAAATTACACCATCGCTTCTCAACAGGGTTGCCAGATAAAAATAGCAAAATAAGGCAAAACCATCTTAAAAATAAGGCGAAATTTGACAAATTGGTTGAAAACCACATTTGCTATTAGAAAAAAGGCTATCCTTCATGCAAACGAATCTCACTTGATAGGCACATGTTCAATGCTGAATTATTAAACTAAAATTTAAATGAAAGAAATTTGTTGTTGTTCCTTATTCCACTTGTTCTAGTCCTCAGCTAGACCAGGTCCAAGAGTCCGCTCGCCCACAGAAAATCACGAACCAGGGCAGAACTTTCAAGGAGGTTCCTCTTCTCCAGCTGCATACAAGACGATGCAGTATTAAACGAAATTTAAAACATCCTTGTTCTATTCAGGAGCTATTTCGTTTGATAGCTCATTATATATCATTTGAAATGTATAAAATCAAAAATTTATTAAAAAACATCAGAATAAGTATTTAAAAATTGTTCTAAAAGTCATTAACTAAAATAAAGCCAAAAAAAGGCCCAAAATGAATTTAAGGCCAAATGAAAATTCCTAAGGCCAAGGGCTTTGAAAAAAGGCCAAATTTCCATAATTTGGCCTTAAAAATGCCAATATGGCACTCCTTCTTCTCAACCTGTGACGCCCCGGGGTGAGATAACACTAAATGTGGGGTGCGAGAATATCAAAAAGAAAATATTATGAAAAAATTGTTTAATTTATTAAAAGAAATTAATTTTTCTTGCTAATTTGCAAGGTTTGTAATTATGGTCGTAGTATAGATTTAGTGTCAAAATACCAAAGATGCATAATTATTGTATACATTGTTTTTCTATGAGGGGGGAAGAAAATTATGATTGAAAATTGGGTCGCAAGTACTATAAGGTTGAGAAACTCTGAATTACACTAAGCTTGAGAAGTGGAAATATTGGTTCACTATATTCGAATTCCTTGGTTTTGAAGATCATTACAAGCACATGAAAATACATTGATGATATATAAGAGTTTGATTGGGGTAGTTTAGAAAGTTCGTTGTGACCAAGGTATCTTTATATCCCGCGTTCTTTGTACAGGAGTTTGATTGTATAATCATATAGAACTGCCCTGATTCTTTGATTTGTATAATGAAATAAAAACCTGGTATTTACTGAAAATTTTAACATGTTAACTTCATTTCTACTTACCTTTTAAAAACTAATTATGTTTTTAAAAATAATGCACACATTTAATTTTACGATCATTTTAAGAAAATTATTTCCGTAGATATATTTTGACGCTGCTATCGTCACAATTTCAGTTAAGGAATTGTTCGAAAACGGCATGCCACCATTATCCGTAATCGAAGAACACCATCAGTTTGTTAATTCATGCGACATCTCCAGACTCCTTTAATTTTTTGAGCTCTTTCTATCGGGAAGTCAGGCGATATCATGACATTGGAAATTTCGTAACTCTTTGATCTCCAATAACCGCGTGATTTCATCTCTAGAAGTTTCGGTAACAAACATTTCATGCCTTTAAATAAGAAGTGTTGGTAAACAAAAATTAGAACGGAGGACAGAGCAGAGAACATTGAGTGATCGTTCCGACTGCAAAGCAACTCCAGAATGATGGTGGCAGGTGAGGGCCCTATCTTTCCCCCCTTAATTTGATCTTTAATTATATTGTAATTCAATACTTTTGTTAATAAGTCTATAATATTAAACACAACGTTTACTTTAAATCTAACCACTATACACGTTCGTATGTAACATTTGTTATTATACACGTTAAATAATTTTAAAGTTTTATCTATGGTTTATTGATTGAGCCAATCCCAACGATATCTAGCCTTACTAATTTTGACTCGAAAACGTCTTTCTGCTCGTTACAGTGATAGTCGGTCAAACTTAATTCTGTGACAAAATACCGTTAGATATTAATCGCTAATGACTACAAGACTAATAATGGGAAAAGAATGGTTGACCCCACAACGGGTAGATCATATCTATAAGAGTTTGTCGCATAGTATTTGTTTCGCCTGTGACGTCATCGTACTAGTGTAGGCGCATGTGCTTGATTGTTATGAATTAGCTTCATGTAAGGTTATAAATAAGCACAGCGTGGAAACGCGTTTAGCTAGGAAGTTGACTTTGGTGCCATTTTAAAGAGCTTGAGAAGCATTACTAGGACCCAAAAGGAGACAATAAAAATATTTATCAGAATATAACTAAAAATCGGTATTAAATTGAAAATTTAAAACCAAGCATGTTTTTTTATTATAACATGCAGAGTTTTCTTTCGAATTATACGAAACTCACAGAATACTTGGCACTACGTAAAAGAAACATTGTATTAAAATTTTAATTCAAAAATTTGAATATTACGAGAAATATGAGCATTTGCAGTAAATAATGTTTTACTTCTCAAACGCGAATTATATCTCTGTATACTGTCAACAAATGGCGCCATCAGAAGCTACTCTAAATAAAGCATGAGAAAGGCGCAGTTTGGGTCCGCTGCGTTGATTTTTCGTGAAAACCTCGGGATAAGATGATAAAACAAGTGTTTCTTATTAATATATAATTTAATTATCAATCTCTTTAATACAATAATTACACAGAGTAGTATAATTATTACAAAATAGATAAATCACAAGTTTATCGCATGTAGGAAGGGTCTGTGGTAGCTTGTGATTTATCGATTCTGTAATCATTATATTGCTCTGTATAAATCTTGTATTAAAGGGATTGATAATTAAATTTCATATTAATGCGAAACACTTGTTTTATGATTTTATCCCGACATTTTCACGATAAATCTACGGCATGGACCCGAACTGCGCCTTTCTTATGTTTTTTTCGAAATTAAACAAAAAATTATTTCTATACATGTAATGACATATTCACAATTAATATTCTTTCTTTTCTTCTCTGACATAACGCCGCCTGTACCCCCGGTACCTCTAACCTAGATTATTACACCAGTTTGATTGGGTGCAGGGCTTTCTTCTCTGACAGCTGCCATAGCCTTTAAGACAGTTCATAGATTTGATTCATACATAATGTGACCATTCGTCCCGATTTGAACGGGACCAGTGGCGAATCCGGAGGGGCTATCGGGCTACAGCCCCTCCTCCAGAGCCAAGCCAGAATTCTTGATTTTATTTAACATCATTACACTGCTTTTTCTTAATTTCAATCTTTTTAAAAAATAATAAAAAAGTTTCATCATTTTTTTTCTGGCTTGACAGGCTCGAAAATTTTCATAATTTTGTAGTCATTCTACTTGTACTTGTAGCTTTGACGCGGTCAAAGACACTTTTTGTCTAGTTATTTCATTGTAATTTTTATTAAATTATCGAAAATATTTTACTGTTTGTTATGATTCTTATTGTCAGGTGAGTAAAGTCTGTAAAGTTAAAGTGTTTTGGTTTACTTTAGCTTTGAGGTTTGACATTCATCACGACGATACAAAGTTTTTATGACCTGAGCTCCCCCCAGATCCGAATCCTAGATTCGCCACTGAACGGGGCAGTCCCGGTTTTTGATAGCCTGTGCCGTTGTCCCCAAACACAGCTTCGGTACGCTCAAATGTACCGTTTTCAGAAAGAGAGCAACCCACGATAGCAATTTCAAACAAGAAGAGACCAAAAATTTTAAAAAATCGTACGGTAATGTCTAGTTGCCCGGCGATGACGGAGCATGCGCTATACGTATCACACATATGTAAGTTGGTCAGAATCCTGCTGTCTTGCACTTAGTTCTAACTAGATAACACGGCATGAAGTGACAGATGAACATTGATAATATTTTAAGCGAAAGTCGTAGGGTGGATCTGTTCAAACCCTTTCACTCCAATCATTTAAATCATACGAACTTTCGTATAATTATTGAATATATTCTATGGCTGCCCGGCACTAATGCACACGTGGAAAGGGTCTTTTTCCTAATGAATAAGTTGTGGACGAGCTAGAAAACTCAGTTGCAAGCCGCAATTTAGAAAGCAACGCTAATTACCAAAGTTAATTTCAAGAAGTCTTGCCAAGAATTTCATTCTTTTACTTAAATCTGTACCAAATATACTGAAGAAAAAATGTGTTCTTCAGAAAAATGCAAGATCACACGAATTATTTATTTTCACGTGTTTATTCCTGACCTTTACACTGTAAAAAAAATATCCGTCAAATCACGGAAAAAGTACTGGCAGCAGTATTGCCGCCAATATTCCGTTTCGTAAAGCATTTCTTCGTTTTTCTACAGAAAATTCCGTTTTTGGTTTTTCCGTTTTTACTTTTACCGTTTTCGAATTCTCCATTTTTTTACAGAAATTCCGTTTTTGGTTTTTCCGTTTTTACTTTTACCTTTTTCGAATTCTCAGTTTTTTCACAGAAATTCCGTTTTTGATTTTTCCGTGTTTTCAAGGAAATTCTGTTTCTGATTTTTCTGTGTTTTAACAGAAATTCTTTTTTTTTAAAGTCCCCTTTAGTGTCGAAAGATGCAATTTTTGAGACAAATAGTTAATAAAAGTTAATAGTTAGATAATAGTTCTATAGTTAAGAACGTCCAGGGCTCTTATCAATTGCAAAGCAAATTTAAAATTTTCTGTGAGAGTATTATGATCTATTATTTACATAGATGATAATTTTAAGTAGAGAGTACATATTAAAAAAATCTTTTTTAATGACTGTTTTAAATTTTAGAATGATTTGCACATCACAGGATTTTACAATATCTACTTATCCCCTTTTTTGCAAAATTTTAAGATGCAACAGAAGTGAAATGACTAACTCTAAAGAAAATATACATAATTTCTGTAATTTTTGTTCCTAAACCTAATACATTTTTCAATGTCGTTATTTTAATTTTAAGAGCACAAAAATTTCATGATTTAAACCAAAGTTATGATTTTATGACATTTTAAAGAAAGCAATATGGACACCAAATATTTAAAATTTCAAAGTTTTTCATTAGAAAGTTTCAAACAGTCATGCACACAATATTCGAAAAATTTAAATGAGTGCTTAAAAAGTTATTTGTGTTTCATTTCGAGTTAATGAGTCCGGGGCATGATCAACCCTTGCAAAATCCACACTTTTCCACCCTTTAAGGGGTATGTGACCCCCTTAATTTACTGTTCTTTTTTCCCTGAGTATCTATGGAATTACCATTATTCTATTTCATCCATTATTTTATTTTCCTTCCTACTTTCAATAATACCCTATTGAACTCATTTTCTTTCATTTTCATTTTTACCGAATTTACTCAGCATATGCTTCAATTTTTATCATCAATAAAATTCATATTCAATAGAATACAATGAAATGACGCAACTACAAACCAAGAGTCGGAATAACTATTAATAACATGAATAAATTGAGAAAGACCGATTCAATCGATTTTATGCAATCTACTTTCTCTTAAGCCTGTTCGAGAAAAATATGCTTTTGAATTTTAAGAAATGAAAGCAAGCGTATAACACTGGAAGGAGAGGGGAATAATTGTTTTTTTTTAAATACTTCACGAGTTTGAGATTAAATTATTAAAATGCTTCCATTTTAAATACACAAAATATTCAACATTTTTCTGGTTAATACTATGATGTGTCTCTAATGTTTGTGCTTCTTATTCTTAATGAAAGAAATACTTCTAATGTACAACTGCTCCTAGAATCTATTTAAGGGTGAATTGACTTGTTTGAAAAAAAATTTAATCATACCAAATTAAATCTCTTTACAAACTTGTCTAAACAAAAATCACAATGGAAACATACAAAAGCTGATGAAACTGAACCCCATATCTTGTTTCTATTTATTTTGGAATGCGCAATTGCAATAAAACTCTTCATGTGCACACAATGTCAGTCACCTATATATACTTCAATGTGCTTTCCTTCAATCTTTTTGTTCAGGTATTTAATCTTCCCTAATTTTAACAAAATTTTCCTATTAAATTCAGGAAATACTTTTTTAAACTTTTGCGTTTCCACAAAAATTTTCTATACGCTTTTCATGTTTGAATAATTCAACTTCATATCCTTTAACATAAGTTCACATTTAGTATGTGTAATAATATTTATATCACCACAATTTTAGGATCCAAATAAACAGCTAAATTTTCTTTTAAATTTCATCCACAATTCTCATGTCACTGAAAATTATACTTGTATGAAAAATTAAACTTTGTTTGGATTTCATACCCAAATAAAGCAACTGGTATTTAACTTCCCTATTTTTAACAATTTTTCTATTTAATTCAGGAAATACTTTTTAAAATTTCTGCATTTTCACAAAATTTTCTTCAAATATACATTTTTTTTTTATAATCCAACTTTGTATTGTTAACATAAATTCATATTCAATAAATGCAATATTAAGGTCACTACAATTCTAGCACCCAAATAATCCAATTTTCAGTTAAGGTAAAAAAAAAACTATCTTAAAATGAAAATCCTTATTTTTATATATATATTATAAAAGCTTTAGATTTCCAAAGAATATCAAAAATTTCTCAACTAGAAATTATGAAGCTAGATCCTTATACAAGTTTTATTATTTTTTTAACAAATTAAGTTTTAAATAGATAAATGATATTTGCAAAAAGAAAAGTTATGGTTATGGTAAAAATGTAAGGTTTAAAATGAAAATCTGCATATTATATTAATAAAGTACCTTTATTTAAAACAAAATAAACATTAAATTCATAACATTTTTAAAAGACATTTCTTTTCTATACAAGAAATTTAAAATTTCAGCCCAAGGTAGGAATTTTATTTTAAGCTTTAGATTTTTTAGAAGTTTTAAAACTAAGCTAATCAAGGTTTTTCAAAACCTTTTTGAAAAAAAAAATGTATATATTTATACATATTATACAACAACCATTTACTTAAAGCAAACGAAAAAATATTACTTTATTAAATCAATATTCAACTAATTATATAATTTACATTTTAGTTTGATTGAAATGAATAAAGCAACTCTTAAAGAATGTTCAAAAATTTTATTAATATACATGAACAACCGACTACTTCTAATTCAGTTGCAGTTGACTCTACTCCAGTTGTTGCCTGCTGTACTTCTATCTTGGAATGGGCTGGTTTGAAGACTGCTTGGGTTGGCAGCCTCCTTAATATTACCACCTAAAAAAAATGTAAAGAACAATTACTTATATATATTTTGGAAAAACAAAACAAACATTAAATCCCCTCCGATCTAGCTCCAAACCTTCTAGTTTAAAAATTTTGTGTAATATTTTTTGTACGAATTCTCAGCATGAAGCCAAATGTTAATTTTTTTTTGTCGGAAAAGTTGATAAATTGTGAATAAGCTTCATTAACATTTTCTAAAACCTGTTATGAAATTAATAAAAAATAAAATGTTGAGAACTTCACTCAACTTTCCCATTTAGTTAGCTCAAATTTTAAAAAATAAAATAAGTTATAACTTTATATGCTCATTAGATCAAAAATGTCAAAGCGTTCATTTGTTCTTAAAACCAAATTTATATATTTAAATTATTTACTAGAAAAAATTTAAATGTAGAAATCTGAATTTGTTTTGGCAAAGAAATAATAATTTAAACTACTGTTGAAATTAAAGATATTAGTTAAAAACTATTAAATAAATAATGCAAAGTTTGTATTTTATGCTATGCTTAAGCTAAATTGAAATAAGTATAAATTAACAATATTATTTAAGTAATAACATTCAAATCTACTTAATTCTTTAACTGAACACGATTTTCTTTGTTGATACTCCATAAACCAATTAAAACAAGGTTGAGCTAGGTTTACAGTGAAAAGGTAATAAAATGTGCATCCAGAATACTCGCTCTGCCTCCAGCTAATAAATAAATACCTAAAAATAAGCTTATAAAATTAATATAATATATATATATATAATAAATAATTAATATAGGGTAGGTGCTCCAGTTTTGGCCACCTTAAGAGAAAATTTGAAATGGAAATTTCACAGTGGATGACTGTTTAAAGCATATTAAATCATACTTATACAATTCTTTAGCAAATTTTATTGGCTTTCTGCTAGTAATAAAATTTTTCTGAAGAATATTTTAGATTAGGAGTTATGAATTTTTAAATGAATTAACCCAATTTGCACCAGTTTTGGCCACACTAATATTATATTTTTAACAGACATTTTAATGAATTTTAAGTAAAAATAAATCATTTTTATGCAATATGTATTTTAGTACATTACTTTCTGTTATTTTAAATGTGATTTTTTGGAAGAATTTATAGTAATAAAATTTACCTAAGCTGATTTTAGCTGCAGATTTCAGTTTTAAAAAAAGAAACAGGAATGTAGAAAACAATAATTTAATTTGGTTGATAAAATGCAAACTATAATTTAATTTGGTTGATAAAATACAAACTATATATAATCGCATAATTTTTTGATAAAATATGAAACAAAAAATGGGGAGAGGAATAAACTTGCATTGCAAAAGCATAGATTTTTAAAAAAATCTTACAAATCAAGAATTTGCATTATTATACCCACTAACAATATCCACAAATATGTATTTTTATAATTTTTAATTGCAACATTAATCAAATTCATCAAAATCATTTTTCAATCCATGCATATAAAAGAATATTCCTCATCACTCAAGTCATATTCCTCAAGTTGAAATTTTCTAACATAAATGTAAGGTAAACATTCAAAATGGAGATGTTTTAGACATTCCATTTTCAATGGCCTTAAATACATTACGAACTTTAGATGGCGAGTAGCAAAATTTTTTTATGGAAATGCTACCTGCCTTCTTATTTTTAATTGGAGCCATTACTATGTAAAATGAAAATAAACAAAACTAAATCAGTTACTTTTATTTCAAAAACAAAGCTATATCAGTTACTTTTCATTTCAGAAACAGAACTAAATCAGTTACTTTTATTTTAGAAATAAAATTAAGTTAGTTGATTTTATTTCATCCAGATATTCTTAAATTTATGTAATGGCTAAAAACACAATAATGAAGTTATGTGGCCAAAACTGGCATATATAGTAAAGTTAAAGTACCAGTTTTGGCCACCACCCATTTAATCTTAAAAATAATTAATTTCAGTATGAAATCAAAATAAAAAGAAAGCTTACCTCATAAACCCTAAGGATAATCAGTTTTAGATTAATCATTTAATTCTGAGAGCTTTATGATGAAAAACTGCAAATACTTGTTCCTTAACAAAAACCTTAACAGTTGTGAGTATACAATACATGCTCATGTATTTAATTTTTTTACAAGTTACATGTTTGAGAAAAATGAACCAATCAGAATGAAAATAGTAAAAGAAGGATTGTTTAAAGTATTGGAATGCTTGAAATTACTGGTTAATTATTGGAAAAACAGATCCAATGCGACCAAAACTGGTGCAGTGGCCAAAAGTGGAGCATTTACCCTAATATATATAATACAATTTTCTGCGGGTTTCATCTTTTAGGAAGCTATTGAAAATATAATGAAATTTAGAATATTTCAGACGAAAAACGTATACTTCATTGTTTTAAAAAATCTTGCTTTTACATTTTGCATACAATTTGTTGTAAATTTAGAGCTTTTTGTATAAAAAAAGTTCGTATCTGAACTATTATGCATTATTTACTATTTCAACTCAGAAACGTTAAGTTATATGCAATACAATAGTTAGTATCAGTTATAAAATTAAGCGACATCATTAAAATGTTAAATCCGAATGCAGTCCATAACTCGAAAACTAATTTTGTGTAAAATCAATAACATGCACATAAAATACAGATATAACAGAAAGCATGTGCTCTTGTGTCTGCTACTTAACAGAGAATAATCAATTTTTAATAATAATATTTGTATATAATATTTGCTTAACCTGTGTTTAAAATGCAGCTGTGAAAGGCAAAAAGACAGGAATTTCCTATGGTAAACATAAAGAAACCTAGACAAGATTTCAACAGAAACCTTGTTAAGAAATTTGTTTCTATGCTCACATGTAAATTTTTTCAAACAAATGTGTATAAACAAGATAAGTAATTTAATTTTGGTATATTAATTGAATTAAAAAATTTCATAAACTTTCTTTTATGTTGTATTATGGTATTGAATTTGGTTGCATATCATACGTAAACATTGCAAAAGAAGAACATGACTATATTACCTACTAAAGCTTTTTCATTTACAGAACACATAATTGAAATACTAATCTATGAAATATTTTGAATTTTATATCTATTAGATTTTTTTATCATTTATTTAAAATATATAAGAAATAAATTGCTCAAACAAAACACAGCATAACTTCAGTCATAAAAGTTTGTCCTTTCATGACAGCGTGTAATAATTCTAGACCTCAATAAAACAAATAACAATAAAGAAGTTGAGCCAGATTTACAATTAATACCAAATTTGTAACAATCACTTTAGAAATTTAGATTTTGTAACTCAAGCAAATCAGTTAAAAACGTACTTATTCACCATAGCTTTACACCCACAATCACAACAAACAAAAATTTGGTTTTTATAATATAAAAAGTGGACTTACCTATGAAAAGTTAATCCAGGGATCTTCTTTGAACATCTATTTGTTCTACTGAAGGCCAAACAAGATCCCATGTTTTCGAAATATCTTAAAAATTCGTTAAAATAAACACATTATCAAATACTAATGACATTTCTTGGTGTAACAAGATGGCAGCGCGGCTCCATGATTCACTTTTCCTTCCCTGCTTTCTTGGCGCCTATTCAAGGTTGCTTGGCCGAAAACGAAAATGAATAGCATATTCAAGTTATACTCGTTTAAAATACACACATTTAAAACAGATATTGACTTTATGCCTTATATATGTGTATTTTATGGTAATAACTTGCTGATATCTTTTGATGTTTTTTAATACATTTTAACAGAAAGTAATACATTTCGGATTCGAAATTTTGCGCGTTGTCGCCAATTCTAAACCGGTTAGACCATATACGGCAGCCAAAAAGACGGAAAAATCCCATTTTCGCCTTTCCGATTCGCGTTTTACGGAAAGTGTCCGTATGTTTAAGGGGAAAATACCGGTTTCGAGACATTATGGAAATTTTCCGTTAAAATCAGTAAATTTTCACCTGAATTTTCAGGTGGATTTTTTACAGTGTACATTAATAAATAAAAACTTAAGAAATATGTGATTTCTTGTATTTACATAATATTAAATAAAAATTTAACCATGTCCTGTTTTGATTGAAAAAATAAATGGTCACTTTATTCATACATGACGTAGTGTTTAATTTGGCTTAGTTTAGTTATATTTGCGTATCGTTCAGAAGCTGCACGTGGCCTTTTTTTGGTACGGGCCTCGTAATTTTTAACCAGATGAAGAGGACGACACGTTCTTTTTCAATTAGTAAATAGTGTGCATCGACTCTAGTAATATAAAAAGGATTATAAAGGAAATTCTATTTTGAAATATCGTAGTATGATAATGTTTTAGGCTTGATTCGTCTGTGTTTACATTGTTTTTTAAAACATTACTCTTAAATATTGAAACGATGTAACCAAAACAATGAAAAATATTGTTCTAAAATACATTTAAAATATTTTTAAGAATTTCTTAAATTTTTATAATTTAAAAAATTAGATAGCAACTCTCACAAAGTTAAACACAAAATTTAAAATAAAGTCATTTCGACAAGAACGAACATTTCAAGTTACCTGTCCACAATCATCATTCTCTCGTTGTACTTTTCGTAGATTCGATACATGACGTCATGGGCATTCGAGAAGAAAATCTGCTACTTTACGACACGACGACAGATGCATCTACTTGAAAACAAAACAAAAAAATTCTACTACATGGGTGTCACGACGATTGAAACCAACCATCAGATTGGCACGGGGCAGAAAATAAATATTGCTAAGTTTTAATACATACGCATCTCTTTCAATATGATTCTTCACCTAAATATTTTACTCCCACTATAATCTACAATGAAAAACCTTCTGATAGTCATTGAATTCTGGGTTACAGTAGGTTCGAATTTTTTATCCACGCAGGGGGAAGGGAAATGACAAATGCTTGAGAAGTATACGAGAAAGTTTAGGGGAGGTCACTCCCGCTGGTTTTATTTGAATTAAGTCTTAAAATTTTTAAAATTAGATTATTACTGTTATACGTTTTGTGATAAAAAAGAACGGGGGGTTGCAGTTTGCTTACGTAATTATAAGAGGGGGGTTTGCAATTTGCTTATTTTTGCTGACAAAGGGGGGGAGGGGGTAAAAAAATACCAAAAACATGCTTACGTAATATTTGAACGGCCCCTTTAATTCTTTATTTATAATTTTTTTATCGAAATGTAATGGCATATTGAGTTTCAGAGGCATTATAGTTTTTTTTACGCGATTGAAACGAAAATTGGACAATTAGGTTTAAAAGACCACATACCAAATTTCATTTATCTTAGTCGTTGTGTTTAGGAATTATCGAGTTCACAAGCATGCGATTACAGAAATCAACAGACAGTTAACGCGTCGAGGGATTTCGTCCAAAATTTATAATACGGACCTACATTTCTAATTTTTAAAACTGTGTACCAAATTTTATCTATCTAGCTATTTAAGTTTTGGAATTATCTGTTCATATGAACCCTAACCGACAAATTTCCCGTGGACGGACTTTATCCAAAAATTGATTGAAATATAATAATTTTGTATTAAGTCCATATACCATATTCCTTCTTTCTAGCTCTAACCGTTTTTGAGTTATTGTGTTCACAAACATATTTCCAAAATTGCCTTTTTGGACTCGGGGAGGTCTAAAAACTGGAGATACGTCAAAATCTCGTGTTGAAATTTACGATCGACGATTATAATACTTTCTCTTTGTATACTTCGTTTATACTAGAATGTGAAAACGATCAATCTTTTTTTTTCTATCAATTTTACGAAAATGCGCTAGCTACGAAGTAAAATATTATTGAATTTTTTTTCTACAAACAATTTTTTGCAAACTTATCAAAATCAAAGAATAAGGAGAAAAATTTAACACCTATTCGAAATTAATGAGGTGCCTTTTCAAAATTTATAAATGTCTTGGACGTTATCGGTGTGATATTCAAAAACATTTTTGGGTCTTTTCATACCAAATATAAAGGAAATTTAACTAACATAAAACTGACACTTTACTGTTTTTCTTAAAAAATAAAATTATAGATCTAATTCAAATATATCATACAGCTTGGAAAATAAATAAGAGTCTCATTATTATCCATTAAAGTTCAGAATGGAAATAAAAACGTGTATATAAATCGGAATTTTATTTAAAAAATTATACTTTACAAATTACAGCACGTACACAAGATATTGTGATAAAACACAATGTCTAGCATGTGACGGTGGAGTTTGGAAATAATTCAATGCCTGAGACTACTATTATTATTAGAAGAACTGTCTTCAAACTCGTTAATAACGGGTTTATTAACGGGTTAATATCGGGATGCATCATAGGTTTGTAACACATATTAGTGGATTCTTGTCTCATAGCATTTATTAAAATTCAGCTCGCAATTGGCATAAGAGTTACCAAAAGCAATGCAATTCAGGCATTTAGATTTGATCACTTATTGAAGAATGCATATCAGCAAAACTATAACGCTCAAGGAACTAATGCATAAATACAGTATCATTGAAGTAAGCATTGATATTTTCTTAGAAATGGTTTTGTGTTCTTACATTTTAAGGAAGAAATAAACATTTTCACTGACTATTGAAATAAACTTAAACTGCAGATGTTATCAGACTCTTAATAAGATAACTAAAAGTCTGATAAGATCACTGAAACATTAAATTTAGTTTATATTAATCTTTACGTTTTCATGTAAACCAAAATTTTCTCTAAAAAAATACAATATTTTAAAAGTTAAAAAATAAAATTTTCATCCCTTTTCTTTAAAAGAGCTGCACGTGAATGTGAATTGAATCCACTGTCCCTCGTAAAATAGCTAAATGGATACAAGCAGTACCAAAGGAATTTAGCTATTAATTTAATTTTGTCCCAAATGCTAAAAGGTTGGAAAACCCATCTTTAAATGCAAGTCATATTTATTTTTTCTCTGTCTTCAGGTTATTGTGGTTAAGTGTGTTGTGAATCAAGTTTTCCTCAATATATTTGTTGAAAATACAATGAATGTAATTTTTTCCCTTAAGCTTGACATGTATTTAAAAGTTTTCCTTGAAGAAAAACTGAACTTGGAGCATTTTTTCACACCACTGACACCCGAGACGAGGGAATAAACAATCCAAGTAAGTTGTATTTTATTTGCTTGCTTAATATATGTTATTACAGTAGACCCTGGTTAACCGAACTGAAGACGGTGAAGCCGATTCAGGTAACGATTATTTCGGTTAAATCATGAACATCTATTACTATTTTGTACCGAATTACAGTACGTAATTCTGATATGTTTTGTTTGTGAACTCTCTCTGTAGGCTAAACTTATGTTCTTTATTAAAGTTAACTCTCTGCCCTGCGCAATATTCGCACCGGCCTGTTCAGGCTCAGATCAACAATATCGTAATTAATGTTGTTAATAACTATTAATTTTAATTTTAGCTTTCTAAAATGAATCACTTCCATTCTTGGGGAGGCTTAAAAAAAGTGGGTCTATCGTTGCAAAAAAGACTCGCCTTCGCGAATATTTCCGTGCAGTACAGTACGTGTTTTATGGATTTGCAATTTCAGAGGCATTTCGATAACCTGGATTTCGGTTAACCGGGGTTTTGATGTATATATAAAAAATGTATTGGTGAGAAAACAGTTTTCTAATGTTAATTAAAATTTATAATGCCACTTCCTTTTCTTCTCTTTGTTACAATCTAGGCAGTTAGATATTAAGTTTCCTACAATGCGAATTGGAAGAACATGCTCGAAAGCTTAATTTACTTAGCAACTTTTTCTGTCATGTTTGAAATGAACCGTTTATTGGCTAGAATTATTTGTAAAAAGAACTGCTTTTTAAAGCGATTTCTTTTAAATGAGAAATACACCGAATTCGAAAATTAAGCTTCTAAGTGATATGTCGAAAATGTCCTTTTGTTAGATTTTTGTTCGAAATTTTTAATAAAATACTAACTGAAATTTGTTGATTATCGAATTTACTCTGGTTTTAACTTTTTAGTTCATCAGTTATTTCTTATACAGAGTAACAATATATATATATAAACCAAAATATAACTTGTTATATATGAACATACAAAAACAAAGTAAACAAGACATATCAAAATATAATTCAAAAACTAAAAGAATTATTAATTAAACAAAATAACCGAATCTAAAATAAAATCTAAAGAATTGAAAATACTATAGATACTAAGATCAAAAGGTAAGTTTAAACATTTAGATGTTAACATGTAAATGAACTCTGTTCCTATCAAAACTATTGAAAAAATGCAATCCAAGTACATATATGGAGTTTTCAACAATTAAATTAGTTTGCTTGGCTGTGGACAAGCTTTAGCCAGGTTAAATCAATTTTGCCGTACAAACCCTGTTACTAAAGTTGTTGAAAAAACAGACAGGGTAATTTACCCTAAAATTAAAAATTTAGAAAGAAAAATCATACACTAACCCTAACAAGATAACATCACTATATGGTAAGTACTAAAATTAAATATATGAAATGCAACAATATATTGCTCTATTATATTGCACTAAAAACAATAAATACAAAAAAATAATCGAATATCC
This sequence comes from Araneus ventricosus, assembly GCA_013235015.1. NCBI lineage: Eukaryota > Metazoa > Arthropoda > Arachnida > Araneae > Araneidae > Araneus > Araneus ventricosus. Next base: position 27,292 of record BGPR01007935.1, on the reverse strand, counting down.
TGAAAAACTGAAATAGTAAATATGAAATAAAGATATTTCATCCGAATTATTTTGGGAGTAGCTTTGAAAACTTTCTTTATCCAGGAAATATAATTTTATGATTAAGTTTTCACCAGACATTAATTAATATCAGTTGCGAAAACTCTAAAGTTCCCTCACATTCAATCGACTATTTTTAGTCGGAATAATCGCCTATAGGAACTTTCATTTTACATCATTAAATTTCTTTTCAGTTTTTAAGATGACACTATAGAGAATAAAGCTGTATTTAAACCGTTCAAAGATATGTTATTTTACTTTCTTCGTTTATATTTTCACTTAAAGCTGCTTTTACATCTGTATTCATTCGTATTTCATTAAATCAACTTTCCAATAACTGATAATAATAATGGCTAATAATTATTTTATTGATTAAGGAATTTCCATAACTAAACATTCCATAACAAACAATTTTCATAAAACAAATTCGTTCGAATGCTAGTAAAATTGAATCTGTTTGCTGAACCGATTGTTTGATTAATCTCTTTCTTATCTGTTGTATTACAATTATTTTGAAAAGAAAAATGATATATCATTATTTAATTATTAGTCTAGAGAAATATCCAAAGATTTAGCTCATTTTCTGTTTCATTTTAGCGATAAAAAATTCGAACTCGAGATTTTGACGAATCACGAATCTCTGCGTTTTAGTCCTCCCTGAGTCTGAAAAACACAATTTTAGAATTGCATCTGTCTGTTCTGCGTTTCAGCACATTAGTCGTCTTGATCCTAAATAGGATTGTGAAATATGTGCCATCTTGCCCAGCCCGAAAAACATTTTTTTCTTTTCAAAATTTTGGATTTTCACGTTAACTTTAAAAAATATTGAAACACAGATTATTCAGGAAATATACATGTTTTTTTATACTTTTTGAAACCTTACTTTGATGAAGGAAAAATTTCTTCAAAAATTAAATTGGCTCAACTGAAATGATAATTTTATGAATTTTCAGATGGTGCAAAATTTAGTTTCGTGTTATTAAAATTCTTTCGAATTTATCACCAAAATTCCTTCCTAAAGATTGCTTTAGGCTTTATTAATTCCAATCACATTAAAGAATTTTGTAGGAAAATCATTTGAAAATTAAAAATTTTTTTTTTGACATTTTCCTGTGGTTTTGATAAATATTGCAAAATTAGGAAACATGTTAAAATGCGTTCCAGAGGTTTTTGAAGTGACTGTATAAGTACAGTTCATCTGGGAACTGTTCAGCACATTATAAAATTATGTAAAAAAATCGGAAAGATTGAGATAAAATGTCTTTGAAGTTTTAATCTGACTGCAAAAATTAATTAATTTCGATGTAACATCGCTAGGTTGCTCTTGATACGTTTAAGCGACATACGCTTATATTCCATGGATTGGCAAACATCTTAGGATTTATGGATTAAAAGCTGTTGTAATAAGTTTTCCCAGTTCTTCCAAATCATGCTATAAAAATTTCCTTGATTAAGAATGTGGACGGTGTATGACAACCATATTTTAAATGGGGCTGTCTTTTAACTTAGTTTCCACAAAAGATATTTTACGATACCTAAACGATGTTGCTATGATATTCTGAATGCTGCGCAATGTCATAAAGATATTGTATGAATATTATTGACCATCTTGGGCTAATAGAGTCAAAAACACATCATCTTATGATACATGGATGACAATTGCTATTGATTGCAGATTTCGCATGCAGTTGTCAAAACGCCACATCTGGCGCAATGTGTTGAATTCTTGGAATCCCTACTATTTGAGGTAGAAAAATAATTGCTGTTGCGTTGTGACCTAATTAATTAAGAAGGGAGACACACAAAATTTAAAATTAAAATTCTTTGCTTAACTAACTAAAGCACACACAATTACAAATAGTACAAATTAACAATTAGAACAGAAAAGATATAAAGCTATTTACAAAGTAAGGGCATTGCAAGTTTAGGATGATACTTCCCCAATTCCAGAGAACGCCAACCGAATCGACCAGCCTGATTCGACGCTTGCCCATAGGTGGCGTGCATTAAAGTTGTTGAACCCCTGGTTTCCGGCATTACACCATACCCTGCTACATAGTCCTCTTTTTGCATAATTATCTAATGTGTTTAGTAATTTCGGATTTCCTTGTATTTTACAAGGTAATCGGTTTTTGAAAAATTTGCCATATTTTATTTATTAGATAATGTCGTCTTCGGCTTCAAATGGAAACCTTCAGGATGGGAAACTCCTGCCCTTCCAAATGGATCATCTGCCGGAATTCTTCCTGAAGAAGAGTGAGATAGAATTGAATGAGACACCTGAACATAAAAGAGAAAAGATTCAAGAACTAAAAACAATGATAGCAGGTTTGTAGTTTTTCTTTCTAATTAATTATGAAGTATAGGTGAAATGAAGTAATATCTTATGTTAAAAATACATTTAACTTTCACACTTTTGATTTAATAACTTCATATTATGAGTCATAAAGGAACGCTGTAGCCTAGTATTCCAGTTTCGGCTTGGGGATCGGATGGTCGCGAGGGCGAGACTCAATTCACCTACTTAGTGAGGTGTGAATTCACGTTCACCACGCACACATGGTGAACGTGAAGCCTTCTTTGAGGGATGAAATGCCCTTCCCTTGGTGTAGCGTGTAAGTGTGAAGGGTGGGGCGCTGTTCCAGGCCAAAGTACAAAGTTAAGAGGTTGATTCTAAAATAAACATCAGTGGCGAATCCAGGATTCGGGTCTGGGGGTAGGGGGCTGAGGTCATAAAAATTTTGTATCGTAGTGATGAATGTCAAACCTCAAAGCTTATATAAACCAAAACACTTTAATTTTACAGGCTTTCCTCTCCTGACAATAAGAATCATAAAGAACACTACAATACTTTCGATGATTTAATAAAAAAATACAATGAAATAGATGGCCAAAAAATGTTTTCGACCGCTTCAACGATACAACTGCAAGTGGAATGACTAGAAAAGTAGGAAAATTTTCGAGCCTGTCAAGTCAGAAAGCAATTTATTTTTTTACTATTTTTATTTACTTTTTTTATTTATTTACTATTATTTAAATGAAAATTAAGATCAAACACTTGTAGTGATTCTAAATTAAATCAAGAATTTTGGTTTAGCTCTGGGGAGGGGGGGGGGCTGCAACCCGATAGCCCCTCCCCTGGATACGCCACTGATAACCATTGTGATGTTTCGAAATGCGATGATAATATAGAATATCAGCATGAGTAATAAATAGGTCATTATTTCTTCTTATTTCTGTTGTAACATGCTTGTTAAAATATAGACAAGCCAGGACAAATTCTGAACGGAATATACGAGAGACTGGAAATGTATGTTGTGTTCTGTCACAGGAATGATAAGGAACAGAAGAGAAGCACCCATTAGTTCATGAAAAAATAGATGTATCTAGAATTACTTACGTAATCATTGAGACAAAAATATGGATATGTTTTGATGCAGATTAACTTTTTTTTATTGTGAAATCAGTTTACTATTTTTACACAAAAGTCTATAGGTATACACTTCTGCAGACGGTTTCTTCATCCTATCCAGAATTGTTTCCGAAAGGCGGCCGTATTCGCTTTCAGTACAGCTACAAATATTTAAGTATAATATTTGATAAACAATCAACTTTTCTTTCGCACATTATCAGCTTGTGAAAGAGAAATCTTCGGATAAATATTTAGAGAACTCTATCTCATACATCACAGGTAGCAGCCCGGTAGGGTTTGTATCGTGTCTATCGAACCATCTTCCGGTCTGTGATAGATAATAGAAGTGTCGAATATGGCTTTGCCTCACCATTCTATTTGAAACGTCTTGGCTATGTTTCCCATCAAGCTCTGAGGCTTTGTTTAAGAGCATTCCGGACATGTCTTATACCTAGTTTGTATGCTGAAGCTTTAGAATAATTTTTATTATATAAAAGAGATAAACTGTTCCTGTCTTATTTCTATAGTATTTTAGGAAATGACCAATATCCTTTACGCTGGAGATTATTAAATACCAGTAATAATTGCCAATTTATTGCTCGTCCATCATGTACCCCTCATTTTGGAATGCACATGTGTAGCATTCTACCAGAGGCTTAACACATATCGTAAGATTCACACATATATACGGTTCACACATATACCAACATCCATGAATTAAGAACCGAATACCATATCTTAACACTTTTGGAAGTTTTCAAAGTCCGACTCCGGTAACAATTTTTAATCAGCATTGACAATTTTATCCGGTATCGACGATTGGGAGTCTTAAGTGGGAGGCAGGCAAAGAATTTATTGACAGCTAAAAGTATCGAGGAGTATAGGGGCTAGACAAAAAAGTTAAAGGAAGAAGGAACCCTAAGTCCATTAACCCTAACCCTGTTACTTCGTTGTACTTTTCTCAAATTCTGTTATAGAATCAGGTTTGAAATTTTTTCTACAAGTAAAATTCATCTTTCTCATTATACTGAAATGGTTTTTGAAAAAAGAAATTCAAAAATTTATTTTTTGTGTCAGAACAAAAAATGTGAAATTGGCTATTTCGATGTACCTTTTCTCAAAATCTGTTACAGATACATGTTTGAAACTTTTTCTGCAAGTAAAGTACACCTTTCTCATTATACTGAAATGAGCATTTTTCAAAAACACTCAAAATTTTTTTTACAATTTTTCTGTGTCAAAATAGGGTAAAATCTAATATCTAATTATATATATCTAATTAAATATTTTGTAAATTTATAAAAAATTAAAAATTAACCAAAAACTCATTTCAGTATAATGAGAAAGATGTACTTTACTTTTATAAAAAAAATTCAAACATGAATCTATAACAGATTTTGCTAGAAGGTACATAAAAGTAACAGGGTTAGGGTTTACGTAGTTGAGTTCCAACTCTCCTTAAATGAAAATTTAATTTTTCCGGAAGAAAGTTTGTGTGTGTGGAGGGTCCAATGGACCCCTCGCCTCGCCGCCGTTGTTTTTATCAGTTGTATTAACCAATTTTACAAATAGTTCCAAATTCTTAAGCCATGCTGGTTGCGCACTTGTCATTCATAGTCACATTGTAAGTTACAAACTACACATTCCTACTTCTATATTACGGTTGTTTATTTTGCGTTAATACATTGATTTGCACTAAATTAGCAAATCCATTTTATGCATTGATTCCCAAGAGTCTTTTGAAATCTTTAAGTGTTTCCTCTACTGATAATCTAATCATTAAAGAACTTCAAATCTTCTATCGACATTTACTTTCAAAAAGGGCATGTATTCTATATTCAAGTCTATCGTCTCCCATTGGTACTACCGGAAATGAATTGGCAGACATGGTTGCAAAATCAGCTTTTGAATTTTTATCTCGACTCATTGTTAATACTGACATGAGATCTGTCATAATTTAGTGGTGTTTTCTTTAATGACAAGAGAAATGGAAGATAGAAAAACAGTTAACAAACTCCGCGTCATCAGACCAGTTCTTTCATAATAAGCCTCTTAAGACAGTCATTAAACTTGAATTAGTATTGGGCATATATGTTTTACACATAAATCTTTGCTCTTTCCAAAATTTTCCCCAACTTGTAGCCATTGTAGAGAGACACTGACTATCGAACACATTTTAATACACTGTGTAGCTTTTTGTGAGATTTTATATACATCGTAATATATTTGAATAGACCGTATAGACATCGGTTGAAGTATTTCCACTTAAACAATCACTTTACCTTGCATTGTAGCGTGATTTAAGTTTGTCTGGATGTGTTGTATCTGCACTTAAAGTTGGTATGGTTGGTTGGTTGGTAAAGCTTAGTGGTATAAAGTATATATCTCTAATCTGCGGATTCCAATATTTCCTAAAATTTCCAGTGTAGTTTGATCTGTACACCTGACTTAACTAAATGTTTAAAATATAAGGTTTTTTACGTTTAAGTGAAAAATTAAGTTGAAAACAGCAAAATGTAGAATTGATTTGTATTTCTTATACTAAGAAAGTATGGCGAATTCTTTACTGGTACACTAGTGAACTAAAATGTCAGAATTGTGCTTCCACAAAAATGCTTTAAGCAGCACTTCTATGCTCTTATATTGTGTAGTCAAATATAAAACAATATTCTTTAACAATATACATATTTAGTTACAATATATTAGGCTTATTCAATGTTTTAGCGTAGGATTACGTTCCTCCCATTGGGGTCTTAGGAAGGAATTTGATTCACACGCCAAAACGCACAAAAAAAAACGTTGTACGGGAGATCCTCTATATATCGGTAACTACATATGTTAAAAACATAACTAATGTCTTATTTTAGAGATGAAGGGTTACAAGAGAAGTTAAAAAAAAATTGAAAATCGGAATTGTAGTTCAGCGATTACTGAGTCGCAAAGTTGGGCAAAAATACACATGAGTTGGTGAATCGATACTCTATGTTTCGATAACTACATATGTTAAAAACATAACTAATGTCTTACTTTAGAGATAAAGGGTAACAACAGAAGTTACAAAAATCGGAAAATAGTCACGCGAGTAAAGTAGCCCTACGCCTTTAATATCAGCGGCTGTTTGGAAAAGACAGCCTCCCGTCATTTTTTCAGAGACGAACTTAATGCGTTTACCACCTCTAAATTACTCAATAACAGAAGCATCGAAGGAACAAAGATAAAATAATGTTAATCCTTTGAAAAATAGTCGATATTTTAGTGATTTAAGTATTGATAAATAAAGTTGCCAATAAACATATGTTACATTACATTTTATATATATTTAAAAGAATGAGAAAACGTATTCAACTTGTAGAATTCTCCAAAACTGACACGAATACTAACATTTCTCCATCACTCGGATATCATAATGGATTCAAATGTATATCTTGTATAGTGAAATATAAATTCTTGCTAGATTTATTATAAAATGATTAATGTTGATACACACAGGGGGTGCACGAAATTTCTTCACAATTTCACTATTTTATAAGAAAATAAATGATTTGAGAATATCTGAAATTTATTACAAAATGAGAAGTAGACATTGAAAGCTTTTCTACGTCATTTAATACTCTCCAACATGGGCGTCCTAGTTGTGTGAAGCATATCAAGACGATTTTCAGCCTGCCGTGCTCTTAGTAACATAGCATCATCGTGAATGATAAAAGAAATCTTTAAGTGATCTTTTTAAATTAACTTTTAAGTGGGCTTTTGCTTTAGGTCAGAGGTACCCAACCTGTGGTACGCGTACCCCTGGGTGTACACGAAGCATTTGGGGTACGCGAAATCAAAGTTGTTATTGGCGGAAACAAGAAAACATAAGGGATTAAATAGTTAGAGAATTTGGTTTCTACAAGCGAAAACATACTATTTAATAACTATACCACTTGAATAGTTGATTATTACGAAGTGTAATTTTTAACTATCCTTGTAAGTTAAAGGGAAATAGTTAAAATACTGGTTTCATTTGCTTTGGCGTTGAACTAATGATATTGTAAAAATGGAATAAAATTAAAATCAAAAATAAGTTCTGCAAATTTTATTAATTTGAGTCATTTCACTTTTAACCCTTTATCTACCGACGGCACTTAAAAGTACCGCCTTAATCACGTTTATTTCTCCCCAATATCGCCATTTTTCCTCGCAGAATTCACAAGAACACGGAGAATGGAGCTTCAATAACAAGCAGTAAAAGGCAGCCGAAGGCAGAAAATAAATTTTTTAAATTATTAATTAAATTAATTAAGCAATTTTAATTAATTAAAAAAGTGTTTTCTTCATTCCCAGGATTATTCTACATCAAAACATATCTAGTGGTTAAAAAACAAAATTAAAAAGTCGCTATTAAGTCAATGTGGTAAATAAAGGGTTAAGCTAACCTTAAGTTTATTGATAAAAACTTCTTTGCACTGACGGATGGTTGTGGGGAAGGGAGTTGGATTTCATAGTATGGGGCACGCGAAAACGAAAAGAATATTCTAGGGCTACGCGAGAGATGAAAGCTTGGGAACCCCTGCTTTAGGTAATTTATGTCCTAAATTTTTGTTCGACGGTCGGAATCTTTAGTATAACTCCTCAGAAAGATAGACATTCCACAATACATACTGTGTCTTTATTTGAGGTGTAGCCAATTCACAAGCTTTATTTCAACAGCAATTGTTTCGCGAATAGGGAACCTGAAATATCCGAATGCAATGATATCACAAACATTGATAATGACTGAGTACATGGGACAATTTTGATCAACTTATTTCCGCAAATGTCTTTTTGAGTATTTTTTTGAAACTGTAAAGACGGTTTGTGGACACGATTTCTGTATTATAATGAAATGCACATATATCTCTCAGTATATGATGGAGATTTTAACGTTACAGTAATGATGCATTATATAATCATGGCAGCGATTTACTTGCATATATCGTCATTGAATATGCCAAAGGTCGTAAAATAAAAATTCAGTTCGATTGAAATCCACGAGTACGTACCCCTTCATATCACCATTGGATCCCAAGTTGCCCATACGAAAAACAAAGATGAACAATACAAAGAGTCATAGTTAAAGATTAATTGCTTAAACTTTTCATTTTTATCTTAGAACTCGTAGATCTTTCTTATTATTATCGTGACTCCTCCCCCGGGGGGGGCACCGAGAGTTCACGGATGAGAAGCCTCTGGAGAAATAAGCGGGTTCTCGCTTCCCCTGGGGGTATAGTAATGGTGGGGGTCGAGTTACCTCCTACCAGTGATAGAACGTACCTCCTTCGGGATGGGTCGGGCCATGGTCGGTGAGGAATATTAGTCTTCAGTATTCGAGCTATATCATTCAGAGGCCCCTGGGGTAACTCCGGTAAGGTTATTGTTATCGTGATTTGAGCTCTATTTACGAAATCATTTACCTTAGAAGCCATCTTTTCTTTTTGGCTTGATGATTTGGGATCCGTTGGCGATATGGAGGGGCACTGATAAGTGAATTTTAACCGAGGAATTTTTGATATAGAATAAGCAAGACATTTATTGACAACATTTAAAGTGGTATTTATGCAATTAATTCACTGGAAAATAGTAAAATTATTTCCATCAAGCTGTGATTCGTGTTAACTTTTCCTGATTTACTCTACTTTAAGGCGAATAAATGACTCAGTAAAAAACTATTTCTAGAAAGCAGTGGCGAATCCAGGATTTGGGTCTGGGGGGAGGACTGAGGTATAAATAAGTTTTGTATCGTCGTGCCGAACATTAAATTTTACGGCTTATGTAAACCAAAACACTTTAAATTTAGAGACTTTACTCACCTGACAATAAGAATCATAAAGAACACTACAATGCTTCCGATAATTTAACAGAAAACACCATGAAATAACTAGCAAAAACATGCTTTTGACCATGCCGACGCTGCAAATACTATGATGATGGATGATGGAATGACTACAAAAGTGGAAAAATTTTCAAGCCTCTCAAAAGCCAGGAAGAAATGTTTTCACTTTCCTTAAGGGGAGATTAGGAGAAAACAGCTGTAGTGATTTTAAATACAATAAACAACTCTGGTCTAGCTCTGGGGGGAGGGGGGAGGTTGCAGCCCGGTATCCGGCCCACCCGGATTCACCACTGCTGGAAAGTAATTTGCAATATATTGAGAATAAATAGTGCGAAATAGATTAATGACAGTCTTCGGTTGAGTACTACAGCTATTTACATCCCTTCATTATTATTTAATTTACTTTTCACTGTCTACATAAATTTAGGTTAGGTAAAACTGAACATGGACTTGAAAGCTAATTTTTTAAAATTAAAAATTAGGGTGTCAATAACTATCTTGTTTACCCTACGAACTTTTGCACTTTCAGTGATGATATTTCCAACAATCCGCTGTTTAACCTTCCAGCGGACTCGTATGTGAGAGATACACTAGAGAAGAATTTCGTTTCATATCTTTTCACTAGAGGATGCAACGAAAGCATGACCTTGACTATTCTTCCAGCTCCTTTCGACGAACTGTTAGTCCTCGTCTGGAATTCTTGGCTTTAACAGAATTATACTCTGCGAATCTGCTATCTGTATTTCAGAGATTCACGTCACCGTAGCAATGAGATGATTATGAAACTGAATTCTTGCATTTTATATCTAAATTTCAATTGTTTTTTCTTACTTCAATATTGTTTTTACACTTTGATATTACAAATGTGAATATTTCAGTTGAAATATTGGCAATTTCATTTATTTTATTTACACATCATTCTGCGAATTGTTTGGTCATTTTATATTGTTTTCGTATTTTATGTTTAGATTATTTCCATTATTTTCTTTATAAAAATGAATTAAACTAATTGTGCTTATTACCCCTTACCCAATTACAACCTAATTTTAATTATAAACCTCTTAAAAATTCATATTTTCCAAGATGTCTATGAAACATACACGGTTTCATGTTCGTATAGAGGGCGCGCCAGCTGGAAGGTTAACCCAGAATTGTTTTTGATTCGATTTGAGTTTTAGAAAGATTTCTCACACTTTCTGCGCTTCTACAAAATCAACTATCCATATATTTATTTCATTTATTTCTCAGGCAACCAAGCAACAAATGGTTTCAATTTCGAAGAAGATATCTTAGTGCAGTACTTGAGACACAGCAAGTTTGACGTCCAGAGGGCTTTCAATCACGTCCAGAACTACGTGGCTCTGAGGAGTAAGCACAGCCATTTATTTAAAAGCATCCCGGATGACTACTTCCATTCCAAAAACTCGGTACACTTTGTTCTCCCACTGCCCGAGAGGAGTCCGGATGGATGCACGATAATTTTGACTCGAACAGGTAAGCAGTTTTACTTTCTAATAAACAACACACACTTTGACCTCAAATTGCGATCTATGGGACTTACATCCACAAAAATAAGCTTCAAATTTAAAAATAAAGCGTAATTTCAGGTTGTAATTTTGTTTACAGTACCTACAAAGGAGTAGATATTATGCATTTTGCACAGTATGTGCAATAATTGTACGTCCATAGATTGAAATTTTGTGTTTTATGTACAAATTTTTATGATCCGTTTGAAAGAAAATAGTTCTGAAAAATATAAATCCCACTTAAGATTCTTTTCGGCAATTTTTCCTAGCAAATAGCAATACATTTTCATAGCAATAGATTTTGCGAGGGTGTTTTAATCAATGTGGATATTAATTGCCGTGAAATCATTTAAATATTATACTAATCCGACGTGTCTTTCAACAGAAGCTATATTTAGAAGTCTCGATTCTTTTTTCAATGATTGGATAAGGTTTTGTTCCTAATGAATATCTAAAAAGACAAAAAAGTATGAAAATCTACAAAGACAAAAATTAATATAAGCAATTTAATTGGTGTGCGTAAGTGCAGCATCATCCAGGAAAAAATTGCTTAGTACAAAATAAATAAAAACATTAATAAAGGGAATTGTAAATGTACTCGTACCCAGTACCCATTACTCGTACCATCGCAATATTAACATCTGTGAAAATTATCTCTTCAATGGAATCAGCTACTACAGACAGTCGCGTGGTCTTCCTATGGGTACGAGATTCTCCAGTGCTCTGGCTAATGTTTTTCTTCTTACATTCGAGAGAAAATTCATAATAAATAATCTCATTTCTGCCTATCGTTATATTGGTGACCTTATTGTTTCTGACTTTGACAACCTGGACAATTTAATTAACTGCTATCCGGAAGAACTTAAACTGAAAAAAACCAATAATAATAACAGTAATTGTAATTACTTAGATGTAGTAATTAAAATTATAGATTCAGGCGTTTCGGTTGGTATCTATGACAAGAGAGATGACTTTAATTTTAGAGCCATTTTTCGTTGTCATTATCATACCAATCTCCACCTAAAAGTCATTAAAAATACCGTCCACTCTCAAATTAAAATAATAAAAAATATCTGCAACAGCCATTCTGCTACTGTCAAAGCCATTGATAATTTAAACATTAATTTAGAGCTAAACGGCTACCCAGTACACTACTTTATTATTAAGAATTAAAGTATTCATAAAATTTTCCTCCCAATTTCTCCATTGCACTGATAGTGGCTTTGATACTCATTCCACTCTCCACTCTTACATTTTTAATGGCTCACCTGCAATTTTATCTGAACAAAATAATGAATATAAAAAATGAAAATAAATAAAAGAAATAACAAAATACTTAAAAAATGGAAAATAAAAATCATAAAAATGCATGAAAACGTCAAAAAATTTTTATAAAAAATAAAAAAAAACTTAAAAATCTTTATGAAAAATATACAATTTTTTTTTCAAATCTTTAGTTAGTGTTTCCCTCACTAGATGGAGATAGGTTCACGCATCTATTTGCCTTGTTTACATTATAACACACGCTTGGCGTCCTTTGCTCCACAAATGTTATAAGAGGTAAGATTTTAAGCCCTTCTTTTCTTACTTTCTTCAAGAGAATGTCTTTAATTTCTCCTTTGTGGATAAATGTCTTTCCTTTCCATTACATCCCGGAATAGGTTCAGGCCAAAAGAGGATATTAAATAATTTCAGACCTTAAAGTCTTTTTCCTCTACAGAAAACCTATTCCATTTTTGAATGTGCATGGATATCTGGCCTCTGATGAAGTCATTCACCAGATTCTTACTTCTTGTCGTTATCTGCTAATATTTTTTACTCTTCCGCATTTATAATTCCCTTTATTAATGTTTTTATTTATTTTATTTTGTTCCTAAACTCTTTTCTCATATTCAGCAGCTGTCTTCAATGTTAAAAATCAACCTGATTCCTATAGATTAGAGGTATCTAGAAATATGTATATAAGAAATTATTTCAATTTATGTAGTTTAAAAAACCGATCATATTTATTCGTAAAAAAAGTTTAAAAAATCTGAAAAAAATTAATCTTTTTTTTAAGTAGTTAAATCATTTTTTATAAAACATCTCAAATAGTTTTAGAAATTAATATGCTTGAATCAATCGTTTTTTCGAAAAATCCACATTTTAATTTTAAATAACTTTATTAAATAATTACTAAACATTTTAGAAATGTGCTTATTTAATCTGAAATGAATTTGAATGAGCTGTAATACTTTGGAAAAAATATTAAATTTGTGGTTGTTGCTTGGCTTATTTGTTGCAAGTTCATGACTCAAACGGTGAGGGTGATATAAGACACTGAATGTAACAATATTCTGCGTAGAATACTATGTAGTCGCAAGACTGGGGAATCAGACATAATCTTGATATTTCATACAATCACAGAGGTAGTACCTCTGGGATTCTGGAACACTATATATGTTTGGAATTGAGTCTCATAACAAGATTATGTCCGATTCCCAACCTCTTGGCTGCGTTTTGCAACTATAGTTTTATGCCGATTTGTGATATATTTAGTGTGTTCTTTCGCGCCCTAACGTTTAGACTACGAATTTTAGGACACCCTGTATAAATATGAACGAGCAGTTTTACTAAATTCTGCTATTCGCTCAGGTAAATGGGATACAGGCGAAATGGCCTACGACGATCTTGTGCGATTGTCTATGATGACTTTCTGCCAAATGATGCGAGATCCGATGACACAGATTAATGGATTCAAGGTCATTCATGACTTCAAGGATACGACGTGGTCGCACTACAGATATTGCACTCCTCGGAACTTGCACTTCCTCTTCTATGCAACCATAGTAAGGTCTAATTCTTTTCTTAAATGGAATAATATGTATGAGAAGAGCCGGAGCAAGACTACCTGGCACCCCTAGGCAAAGAAAAATTTATGTGCACCCCTTCCCCTAGGGTTGGTGAAGAGATAAACCCACCAGTTCTAGCTTAGGGTTGTTGACAGCTGGACGTAAAAATAAGCGGTTCACCTCTATTAAGCGGGATACGGATTATTTACCTCCCACCTAGCGAGATCTTTACAGTAACTATATTAGTACCTCCTATTAAGCGATGTCGTATACCCTTAAAATGTGATTTATTTCTACTATTTAATTACTATATCATTGATTAATATTTTAGTCATAATCTCTCTTTTATATACCTATGTTGAGTTTTAAAATAAAATGATAAAAAAACAGAAATATAGTCCATTTTAATTTAACAGAGCTATCACATCCATGTCCCTTACCAATTCATACTATCATACTCCTATGCAATTCACATGATCGTTTTATGGCTAAACATAACAAAGCCAAATATAAACACATTTGATATAAAAAATATTTTTGAATTCGTAACATTTAAATTGCACAAGAAGGTAAAATAATTTTCAGTAATTTGCATTTAAGCCTCAATAATTCATTAGCATACTAAATAGTATATGTATTGGTTTAGAAATTTTTCCATCCTTAAAAGAATTCATTTTTAACGCCGCTTGATTTTTAATTATAACCTCATTACTTCTACTTCAAAAGCCACTTTAACTTAAAGTTTCGCGAGAAGATGCATGTTTTCCTGGGCCCCTATTCGGGATTTCCCCCGTTCGCAGCAGTATTTAAGGCGTATGCGTGGCTCCATCTTTCTCGTTCTGCATTCACTCTTTAACAGTGAAGTGTGCGCTTTTGCTCTCACTTTTAAAATTCTTTAAAAATTTATGCTTCCTTTTTGTTTCACACGTTTTGCTTACGAATACACGTCTCAAGTTTATTATCAACTGTCATGAATCATGCACAGTGCAGAAACGAGACATAAAATAAATAACCCACGTCCACTTGGAAATATTTTTTATACTTTAATTTTTTTTAATATTTTCGATTGTCTGTTCTCTCTTTTATGATATAAAAACTAAGTTTATAAAAATCAACTCGTGGGCCATTTAAAAGTCTTCGTGGGTCTTTGTCAGACCCTCGGATCATAGGTTCGCCACTTCTGTTATATACATTTACAGACAAATGCGCATTGCAATGCAATATTATGAGTGGTGGAAATTAAACTAACAAATAACTTTGGTTTGATGGACAAGCTCTTCTAGGCGATCACCAAGTGTCGCTTTATGGTAAAACTGTCTCTGTGTATGTGGAAAAAATGGCCTCATCTTTATGGAGCGATAGAATAATCCGTCGGTTATAATTTGTAGAGTATAGTGCATGTTAAAATGTGAACGCAAAAACACTAACTGGAACTTGGTTAATTCGAAAGTGACGGAAACACAATAAAAATTTGAATGCGGAAGATTCGGTTCATAAATTCAAATTCAGAAATATGGGTTTCAATATTACTGCAAGAGAAAATGACAATTTTTAAACTGAAAATTGTAGTTAAGATTTATTTTCAATACGTAACTGTTTTAATAAAATGCATAATTTATAAAGAATAAGTTATTGTAATGTATAAGAAATAATAATTAAAAATATAATTTTAAAATTAATAAATTTAGTTAATACGTAAACAATTTTAATAAATAAACCGTATACAACATTTTGAATGCAATAACTCCATATTAAAACTTCAAAATAAACAGAACAATTCACAACTACCGAGTTGAAATTTTTTAAAAGCAAACATAATTTATAAAGAGTAAGTTTGTTTAATATATAAAAAATAGTGATTAAAATTCAATTTTAAAATTAATAAATTCAGTAAATAAGTAAGCAATTTTAATTAACAAACTGTATACAGCATTTTAAATGCATAATTAATTGCACAGTAAAACTTCACAATAAGCAGAATATTTCACAGTTAAAGTCTTGAATGTTTTTTAAAAGTGTCAATTTTTTTTGATTGAATACTTTGTACAGCAGTAAAGGTCTTAATTGAATTAAAGGCCGTAAAAATATTCATGCGTTTTCCATATTCATACTTACGATCACTAAAGAACAAAGTATGGGTGAATTTAACTAGCGAAAACAATTTTAAATATTTGCACAGTTTTCAGTACTAATTTCGAACTAACAAAAATGAATTCGAATTATAGATGACATTTTACGATTGTTTTATGGAAAATCAAGGGATTAGTGAAAAAATTCAGATGAAAAACTTTAGAATCAGCTAAGTTATACTAAATGAAGAACTCGGAAAATTATTAGTCACTTCAGGTACAGAGGAAATTTTCAAGAAAAAATGTTTGATTTTCACAAAAACGAAGACTAACGGCAATATATGCATCACAACGGTAACGAAAATACAGAAGAACTATGCAATCCAGATATCTGTTGGTTATAAATTTGTACTTTAGAAAAATATATCTTTTCGCAGACGAATTTGGTCTAAAATTTCCTACTAATATTCAGTTTTTCGTGTAAATCACATGCAAAATTTAGTTTATCTTGCTCTTTGCGTGTTTAATTTATTGTAACTACTGGCAGACAGAGAAACAGTCATTATTCAAGAATTTTTTTTATGATCCAGGGAGCTTTAAAACGTTAAAATTCATCAAAATCTTGACGTCAGATGTTTAATGATTGCAATACTCTTTACGAATAAGAAAATTAGAAAATTTAATTTTATTACTTATAGTAATGTGCCGTTTCGAAGCAACAAGATGTCTATTTTGGGACGGACCTGGTAGTTTTGAACAGCGCAGTGGTGAAATATACGAAAATGTTGACCAAAATTGTTAAATATTAAAATTGTATAATTATTTGTACTAGAGGTCGCCCAGCGGTCGAAATTCGACCGTAATTCATTGAATTTTTAAGTTTGAACGTTATTGAGGTTCTTTTGTCAAAGAGTATACCTCTATAATCATTGCATATAATTTTTTTGAATTTTGTTCAATTACGTCAGCTGCGAGCGTGTAGAAATAAGTCATTATGCATTAATTTTCGAATTATTTGAAAAATACGAACGATAGGAAAAATAAGGTACAGCTTAGCTAAGTCATATTTAAAAAACAATAACGCATTTTTTGACATTTCCTTGGGGTTTTTTTATTGCTAAACTGGGCAGGTTTCTCCAAGGCTACACAGTTAATTTGCCTATCTTTTTCAAATTATATAAAATTTAAATAAAAAATTAATGCAAAAAATAAAAAATGAAATAAAGAATACGGTCTTCGTATTTTTTATATATTTTTTATTGAAATAAAGAAACCGGGCGGTTAAAAAAATAAATGTTGTCCGACTGTTGACCACAGACTTTTATGTGTTTGACATTCAGTATGAACGTAAACAATGAATGTTTTATTTTATGTATTAGTGATACATATTATGCATAAATTTTATCTTTCTGCATTCCTTCTCCATATGAACTTTAACTATGCCAAATCTCACACTCCTCCGTGCGCGCAATGTGCTTTAAAAGGGGCACAAAGTTTTTTCTTCACGTATTAATATATAGATTAAGAACGTTAGGATATGTTGGGTAGACGTAAATATTAAGATATTTTCAATTAATGAAGAGATTCGTGGACAATTAAACAGTTATTACACGATAATGAGTAGAAAATGAATGAAATAGCATCAGCTGACTTCCGCGCATGCAGTATTGCCATCATTCATGGTTTAGCTTGTCAGCTACGAAACCTATTTGCAATTTATCTTGGATTCTTTTTTAACATAGCAAAAGTATTTTTATTCTCGCCCCTACCCGCGTTTACCATTTGCATTTAAAGACGCTTGTTTAAAAAATAAAAAATAGTTTTTTCAACTTGATTTCGTAATCAGAAATTAGCTTTGATGTTTTTCTTCTGTCAGAGTCTAGTAGTTCGCTATCAGACTATAAAACCACGTAAATTTCGAAAGAAAGTGTTCTGGTCAGTTTTGTTCTTAGAAGAATTATTTTTATAAAATGTATCAATTCTCGTCGAATAATTAATCGTGATGCAAACGAAGTTTTCCTTAAAAGAACATACATAGAAAAATTTGCATAGCTATTAATACAATAAAACAACAAAAAAAATTAAATGTAGCAAAACGTAGCACGACAATTTGGTTTAAATAGAAAGCTTCTTATATAAGCTTTGAGTAAAATTATTTATAATGCCAGAATTCCTTGGAATCCCCCCAATTTGTCTTTCAATGGTTATATTAGAGCACATAAAGAAATTCTTTGGAATTAAAAGACGAGTTTTATTTAAAAAAACTGTTGGTTTCCTTGTAATAGCGAACAAAAAATTCGCACGTACCTTATTGACCAAATTTCATATCGAAAACAAGCTACTAGATGAAATCGAAAAAATTGAAATATAGAAAACTTTGATACGAATGTAGAAACATTTACAGCTTTGAGAAAAATTCAGAAATTTATCAAAGTGCCATGACAACTTCCATGTCGTTAACACGTCGAAAAGTACAAAAAAATTAGCGCAATATATTAGACTATCAATATAATTAAGTTTTACTGCTTTAATAATAAGTTTTTAAAAACCCTTTTTGGCCAGCTTTTTCGCATATTTCACCACTGTATAACAGTCAGAAGACGAAGAAGACACCTGAACTCGCAACCCCCAATCTAAGCTTCCGCACCACACGAGCGGAAGGACGTTTGACCCCTACGTATGATTTAAATTGCACCAGGCCCACACAAAAGGTGATTTTTCTAAGAAATTGGGCTGCGAGCCTGGAACATTCTAGACCCGGAACTGGTTTCTTACCACTAGGCCATTCCCACTTAAGGGGGACACCTCAAATATGGGTCTAACCTGCCGTATAAGTAAGCACAGTCTCGCTTCCCGGTGGGATTTAGTAATGGTATACTGTCCTACCGCCACGAGAAAAACCCTGAACAGGGATTCCTTGAGTAGACGAGTCGAAGAAAGGAGGGAAACGGGTATAAAATCAACCGCAACAATTGGTAAACTAAGCGCACTTCGTTAGGCGAGGAATTCGATTTCGACCGAAGTACAAAGCAAAATGAGACTCCCGCCGGTTCTATATACGCCAAATGAAATAAAGCCGTTTTCTCCACCCCCAAAATGCAGTGGAATATCCCGTTTCCATAACGACCGCCACCGGTATGTCTGGTGTCTGGGTTTTTTCTCGTGGCGGTAGGACAGTAGTCGTACCTATGTCTGAGGGGTCGTCGCAAAAGCTCGTCGTAATAAGGACTCTGATGCGAGGGCTACAGTTCCCGATTAATTGTCGTGGCGGCCGGGTCATTCAGGATATCCGTATTCCTAGGCTGGTCGGAGTAATTCGTTCGTTTATGTTTACCACTAGGCTACTGCGGTCGTACATGGAAGTAAAGAGGCAGGAATATCCTCAGAAGTTTTCTTTAATATTCTTGTCAGTATTTTATGTTTAGGTAATTTTCTATGTGCATTAAAAGTTTGAAACTCAATAACAACAGTGCATGTATTGTCTTTCGGTATCAATTTTTTTTAAAAAATCGTATAATATTTCCATAAATATTAGCTGTACCAAATTTGTTTTAATATTTTTTTTAAATGTGTTGTGTGAATTGTGTGAAAAATGTTGAATGAATATATTAAAAATTGAGAATATTCTACAAAATAATTCAAACTGTGAAACATTTACCGAATCTTTCTGAATGAGCTTCAAATCATCATCTTTATTTCTTGTCAGGACTGCATACCAGCCAGATACAAAGAAATCCACTTCATCAATGAATCGTTTGTTTTGAGAGCTGTATGGATTGTAATTAAGAGATTCTTATCAGCTAAGATAAGAAGTAGGGTAAGTATATCATTTAACATAAAATTCCTTCATATACAAAACTACACAGTGATTCGATATTTGTATTACTATTTATTTTACTATTATTCAAATTACTATTTATATGCAGAACTACAAAGGTCTTGTACACTAGGTGATTCGAAAAGATTCCAGTGCACTTTTAAGGGTAGGTCAGGAATACCAAAACAAATTAATTATACGTACGAATATACAAGGTGATTCCAAAGTGTTTAAACAAACTTAAAGATAACTTTACTAAATTGTGTTGTAAGCTTCAGCTTATGTATCCGTTTCTTTCACTTAATTTACCTGCAAAGAGCCCTCAGTATGGGTAGCCCTTTGCGTCTGCGATTCCATGTTCTGTTGTAAAAATGATTTATTTCTATATGCCTCACCTACCTCAAATTTTATCTAAACACTTTTGAATCGCCCCAGTTAGAGGGAAATAGAATTATGTAATGCTTCGTTAGAGGTGCAAGAATGAGGCAATAAAAAATAAATGAATATAACATGGTTTACAAGGCAGGTATAATAGGCAATCCAATACAACCTTGGGGAACTGAAACCTCTAGGAACTGAAAATTCCAGAGCAATCCGAGCACTTTTAATTCTCTGAAAATTTTACAAAAAATGAGCATTTAAATGACAATTACAAAATCAGAAGCAAAATAATGTTTATTTATAACTTAAGATTTGAATTGATGTTTAAGAATGAATACAGGACCCAATGAGCAGAAATAAAATCGGTTATCTTCTTTCTGGACGTCAGGAACTAAACATGTTTGAATGGGATGCGAATTTACCTCTAGGCTGTTTCCAGTCTTCGCCAGAGCTCCCCAAGCTTCAATTCCTCTACTGCATTTGATACATCAAGAGTATTTACCGAAATTTCTGGAATCGAAAGCCTCAGTCCAAATTCCCTGGGGTTCCACTGTATGTGCGTAGAGCTGCAGAATGTGAATAAAACGCATGAGGGCTCGATCATAAATGTTAATGTAAATGTTCACTGCAGCTTCTCCGTCGCATTAGAACTAAAATGATGTATTAGTTTTATTAAATTAAAAAAGAAACTACAATCGAGAATCATCAGTCAATAAATGAAAATCCAGAATATCGAAAAATTTGGGACTGCCTCTACAGCAGATTTTGACCAAAGATAAGCTGCTTTATAGACCTAGTAGACAGTTTATTAAACGAATGAGCAATTCAGAGTTTTAAGATTTATTTTTATCTTTAATAAATATGATAAAATAATTTCGTTCTTTAATTCCATTTGTTAATTATTTCAAAACAAATAAATATTTATTGACAAAAAACATTTTAACATAATTTTGTGGAATTGAAAACTCAGGAGAATGTATGAAACAGACGTCTGCATGGTCGACTCCGTGAAGTAAGACGCTACTTTGGTCCGCTTTACACCGACATCTTTACCCCTCACATTTTACACATCTTAAAAGCAACAGTTCTTACAGTAAATGTATTTAAAGTGACACCATAATGCTGACAAATTTTTTGGAACATATTATGAAATATAACACATCCATAAAATCATTCTCAACGACGACAATCCCGCTGTCAGTTACGAAACAAATTCATGCTATACAAGAAATTAATCCTATTTTGACGTAAATCAACTCATGTAAATCTGGGGATTTACAAAACGAACACCAGAGAGAAGATCTCCTCAAATTCCACAGAATAAATTCCTCTTGTTTGATGAATGTGCTTTTGATATATGAGTCATTATCTTAGGTAACGACTTGAAAATAATAAATTGAAGACTACATCGCGAAGCTGTCTAGAAACTTCTGCAACCAAAATTAAGAGTCGTCACAAACTCAATAATCAGTTGTCAAACATTCTTCTTTCGTCCACACGAAGGGAACATGCATGAGATATTTCCGCGAACTGTTCAGGAACTTCTGCAACCAAATCAAGAGTCAACCCAACCCAATCATCAGTTGTCAAACATTCTACGTCCGCAATGAAGGAAAGCATGCACGCGAATATTAAATGGTCCCTTCCCTTAAATCACTCCATTGACACTGATAAAACTGTCTTGTTGTAAAGTCATATACTGCAAACCTAAAAAATAATCAAAACCATTTGCAGTCTTATTCTAAGGGGCCTCTGTAACCAGATTTAAAAGCTCTTTATCTAAAAAATTTTGCAGGTCTCTGCAATATCCACTTTTTATCCTCAGAGTTGAGAAGCTGCACCAGCACTCAAACTAAATATTTGCAAGAAGAAGAACATTGGACAGAGTTGACTCAACTCACATCATTTACTTGGTCAATTTCTCATATATTCTGCTAGATGATATATTTCAAGCACTCTTGCAAATTGCGTAAATCGGAAAATGCAACTCTCTTCCCCATGTTATCTTCTCCCCAATTGCCCTTATTTACTCCCATTGAATGATTGGAAAGGGATAAAATATTCCCACTTAGCCTTATGAATATTTGGATGTTTTTTTATCATCTTGGTGTCCTTCTAACACTGTTGAAGACCCTGCTGATCGTAACCTCATTATCTCGAGACATAGACACTATCTGCATATGTCTAGAAAACCGCAACAATATATAGTCTAGCACATGAAAACCTTTTAGTTGACCTTAACTTTTCTCACTTTTAAAATTTTCTAAAAAAAATGAGACATCCTTTTTTGACAACTTTGCACATTTAAGTGAATAATGCCAAGATAGAGGTCGACCTGCATGCCAGTGAGTGGAAGAAACTGAGGTGGAGCTGCAAGATATATTTTCATCAAAAAGTAATGCATCTTAGAGAGCTACTTATCTTCAGTAGTGCCAAGATCACTAGTATCCAATGCAAGAATAAAATTTCCTGCTTTTAAAACACATTAAATAACCAGTATACTAACAAAGTAAGTTGGGGAATGTTGATTTGACGACGCTGGCAAAAAAAAAAAAAAAAAAAAAAGCAAAAAAATAGACCTCCACATACACACTTCCCTGCAATAACATCTCTCAAACAACCATCTTCATAAAAAGAAATTCTAGCCTTCTATCAAGAGAACAAATAATCAATGAACCAGATGTGTATTTCTCGTGCGACGCACAAACGAGCACCAACACTAATAAACAGCCAATGATTGCCACCTTGGAGGGGTAGGAAAACAATAGAAATAAATAAACGGCATCTTTTCTCGCCCAGTTCGGTACTCCATTTGCCAACCAGAGTCTCGTCCTGCTACATAGTAGCCGTCTGTTATAGGAAAAGTTTATTTCTCGATTTTCTGCGCCGTACGAACGAGTGCGAGGAAGAAGTTCTGTCAGCTCAGACCCGTGTTTCTCTTGTTTGGATTCTTTATGTTTTTCACTTGATTTTTTATTATTTTCTTGCGGAATTTCAGAAGTCATGCGAACTCTGAGAGTGGAAAAGTAAGAAATAAGATTACAAAAAATACAAGTTTAAAAATAATTTCAGGGGGTGCTGCAGCTCTGAGCCCTAATGGACGAGCCGTCACCGGATCGACGTTAAAACTATTGATATCAGTGGGGTGATATCGTGAATTATATAAATGAAATATGACAGAATAAATATGAACTGTAGTGGGCTCAACTCCACATGTATATAGATATAGATGAGAAAATTTAATAATAAAGTTGAAATATTAAACATTTCTAGACGCGTGTGCCGTGACTGGCAAATTCACTTCCCTCAATAAAACTCGATTTTATGTAGAAAGTGATTCCCTTTTTCTTGCAAGAGAAAATAAAATTGCATCATAGCCCTCGTGTTGCTTCAAAACGGGACGTAAATATAACTAAACTAAACTAAAAACTAACATTGCATCCTATCCAAACATTTACATTACACCGTTTTTACATATTTAATAAAAAAATACATTAAATGTTCTTCTTACCTATTTAATTAAAAACATTAAACTTCTTTCCTTATGAGTACTTTTTGTGTATTAAAAACAACGTGAAATGAAGCAGAATAAGATTACCAAATGAAAATCACTTAAAAGTTATAATGTACAATGAATTTTCATATATATAAAATACACAAGCAAAGAGGGAGACAAGGATCCACAATTTAAAAACTGTTTCACACTTCGAAGAGGAAAGAAAAAAAAAATTCCACCGGGGGCTGTCTCTGCGAAACGGCTGCTGGGATTGAGGGTCGTAAACTTTCCTACCTTAATCAATTGTGACTAAAGTAGCTGTATGTGACTATTAACTGTATAGTCCAGGGGTGGCGAACCAACGTGTATCAACGTGCCATTTTTTCTAAAAAAATGTTTAATTGAGGTCATAGACGTACCGTCAAATAATTTTGACTTTGCGATTATTGGGAAAATAATAATACTAAATACTATCAGCTCAAAACTCTTTATTTACTACAAAAAAATACATTTTGCAATGTCTCAGTTATACGCGTAATTCATATTAAAGTAACATTAGTGTGACCTCTGTTGTTGCAGATTAGATGACAAATAATTTATATTAGGGTTGTAAGATGTTACTTTTAGCAGAATGCATGCTGAACTGGAGTCATCTGTCAAACGGTTTCTAAGCGAGTCTTTAATGTTATTCATCTCTGAAAATAATGACTCGCAGGCATAGGTAGATGAAAATATGGTTAAAATAGCACGAGCCAGCTTCTTTAAACAGTTAAATGTGTCTGGTAACGAATTCCATGATTCCAAAATTTTGTTATTGGCATTTTTACTTATATTGCTTGTCAATCTTTCTGTTTCAATTAATTCCAACTCTTTCCTTGTTTCAATAAATTTTTGAATCCATATTGAACTAGACTGGAAATCAATCAGCTGCATTTCAAATTCTTCAATTTCCAACCAATCAAATTGGGACAAGTTTAGTTTATCAAATGAAGTCACATCAGGGTACATAATAAACTTGAGTGTTTCCGATAATTCTCTGAACTGAGAAAATCTCGCTGAAAATTCATTGATTGAAGAATCAATTACAGAAATAAATTCTTCAGTGACTGTTTCTTCGCCTGGTTTCTCATGTATATCTAAATCGTTGATTTTTTTTTCAAGTTTGGAAAATACTTGTAGTTTCTTGTAATAATATCGTTTCTGAAAACATGTAGTTTAGCGTCAAAAGCGCGAATGAGATCTATCATGACGATAATTGTTTTATTTGTGCCTTGAAGCTTCACGTTCAATTCATTGAAATGTTGGCATATGTCTGTAAAAAACATCAATTTTGAAAGCCACATAACATCCAACAACTGTGGGTATTGTTCAATTTTCCCCTCATTTTGCAGAAACAGTCTGATTTCTTCCAAGCAATCAACAAATCTTTGAAGTACGTTCCCGCGGCTCAACCAGCGAACATTATTATACATCATTAAGCCATTATACACCGAGTTGACTTCATCCAACAAAGCATCAAACTTTCGCTTATTTAAAGCCTGCGACGAAATGAGGTTGACTATTTTTGTGACTACCGCCATTACATTATAAAGAGATATTAAACCACTCTTAGCACACAAGGCTTGTTGGTGAATGATGCAGTGGAATTCAAGAATCGAATGTCCTACGTTTGTTTGAAATAAACTTATGAAACCATTTTTTTTGCCCACCATACTTGGAGCACCATCAGTTGTTACTGAAACAATTTTTTTCAAATCAATTTCTTTCTCAGCAAGCGAATTTTTAACAGCCGTACAAATATCTGTGCCCTTTGTAGTTGTTAGCAACGATGTTATCGCAATTAATTCTTCCTTTATGACGTTTTCTACACAATATCGAGCAAAAACAGTTAAACGTGCAGATTTAGTGACGTCAGTGCTTTCGTCAAGACATAGCGATATAAAAGGAGCGGAGTTAATGTCAATTTTTTGTTGATCTGTTACATTTCCGGCCAGTTTTAAGATTCTTTCTTTTATTGTGTTTCTAGATAGAGGAGTATCTTTGATGCGCTGAATTATCTTATCTTTATTATCGAAATCATCAAAAAGTAAGGGCGCGCATGCTAACCAGGCTTCCTTCAAAAACTCTCCCTCTTGAAAAGGTTTACTATGTCGAGCAATGACATTTGCAGCCGAGTAACTTGCCGCGCTCGTACGACAATTTTTTCCAACATATTTAATCATAGACGTCGACTGTTTATTTCTGTCTTTCATTGCACTTGCAATTAATTCCTTTTGCTCTGGTTCGCTTTTTTGACTAACGAATTTGTGATTTGTTTCAAAATGCCGTTTTACAGACGATGTTCTACATACCACTGTTCCAGAACATAAAACACACACCGCTTTGTCGCCTTTACTAATCATGCCATATTTCTCAGTCCACCAAGTTTGAAATTCTCTGATGCACTTACTATCTTGCACTTTTTGTTTTTTTGCTGAACTAGCCATATTAAATAACCGTTAAATATCGTAAATATAACACAAACTTTAAAATACAGTTCAACGAAATTGACTATTATGCTATGCGTAAACAAACTATGCGTCATTAGCAATTGCAGTCCACGATGTAACTACGATAACAAACGAGCGCACTTCCTGCCCGCCGCCGCAGTTCTTTGACGCCGGCATAAAAACCAATCCCACTACAGGCGCCTATGGGAATGTCTTTTACCACGCCAAGTTGATCATTGTGCCTGCTAGGATTTCCATGTTTACTTTGATTGGCGCGAAACTGAGTTTTTTCTTCATCGTATTTCATAGTGAACTTTGTGATCGGTGGCGTGCCCAAAATAATATGTCGCGTGCCATCAATGGCACGCGTGCCATTGGTTCGCCATCCCTGATGCAGTTCTAAGATTGTATTATTACTTGCGCCTGATACAGAAGAAGAATAGGACCAGCAATGGCGGAAAATGCAAAGCACTGTAAATAGTACTTTAATTCTTCATGGACCAAGATGAAGTTTCTGAACTGAACTCGCTCTATACCGATATGGCACGGGGTAGGATAGAAAAAACCTCTTCAGGATTATGGTATCTATTAAAAGTGCTCACTCAAACACTCTTCTCCATACCTGCGTACGTTTGCCAAAAATAAACATTTGTAGAAGAGTCATACACACACACAAGGGTTGGTATTATGCTTTGACTTGTTGAGGTATAATGAGCAAAATATCAGAAGGAGACAGGAGGACGTCGCTGCATCTGGGATGACACGCGACATAGCAAGGCTCATTTATGCAACCTGGATTAACCTTCATTCTAAAAAATTCCCATTTTCAACACAAAAACTGAAATGAAATGACGTCATACTTTTCAAATAATTTTGTAATCCAGACACGCTTTATCAAAACAAGTCACATTTGAGCTTTTCCATCACCCAATAGTGGAATGGCACAAAAAAAAAAATCGAGAGTGGGGAATAACAGGTGCTGGAAAATATTATTTATTAAAATCCATTGTTATTAGATTTCCACTTCTTCAGAATGTAACGATACCATTTTCTAAATGTGTAAAATTGAAGAGCTTACAATGAAAGAAATAAAGAGCCTTGTTACATTACTGTGAGTCCATTTGCCTGCCCACCTTCAGTTTGAACAGCAGACAATCAGCCTGTTTATTATTCATTTATAGGAATCAACAAAAACCAATTATCTTATCAGATATTTTTTTAATAATATCAAGACCGAAGGCTCGCTTAAATAAAACAACTCATTCATTCCCGCGTATACATTCGGGTGAATCCGTCGTAGAGGAGGCAACTATGAACAAACCATTCATTTGAAACCAGATTAATGAAACCATCTGAGACAAAGCAATATCCGAACTTC